>MJUU01007430.1:61280-188739 GCA_002080025.1 Modiolus philippinarum | reverse complement strand
GAAAACTAAGGAGTATCTCCCTCATGCAAAGCACTGTCCTTAGCTGATTTTGGCCTTATATTTAGATCATATTGGGCTTTTGTTCTCTATCAGTTTTTACACATATTTGAGTTTATTGTCTTCCAAACATTTAGATTTTATCTGCACTGAAGAGACATAAGTTGCCGAAATGCGCATATGCAGAAATTAAAATTCACAGTTACTTCGGGATTTAGTTATTTGGCAACTAATCCGACAAAAAATATAAACAAATAAAATTTAAATCCATGCAAATGCTTTGTCTTTTGAATTAATTTTTATTTTGATAGCATGACTTCCAGAGGGCATCTCTTTCTCCTTTGTTTCGATGAAAAATATATGATTTTTGTATTGATAAAAACCTGGTGGTTTGAGGGAAATAATCCAAAGCAGTTTCATCACATTTACGTTCAAGCCCGTAGTTAAGTTTCAGTAAGTTCCGTATCCGGAAACCTGTAGAAAGGCATTAACATTCAAATATTATTTTACACACATCCCTTAGTGGAGGTCTGTTTTCTAGTGTAGATACGGGAGTATTTGACATTAACCCCAGATATTACCTTTTCACAGTCCCCTCAGTAAAAATCTGCTTTTTAGTCTAACTAAGGAAGTATTTGACAATGACCTTCAAATGTTATTTTTTTCACACAGATCCCTTAGTGGAAATCTGTTATCCCGTTTTACTATGGGAGTACTGAACATTAACCTTTGAATATTATTTTTAACACAGATCCCTTAATGGAAATCTGATATCTAGTGTAACTACTTTACCTTCAAATATTATTTTTATACAGATTCCTTAGTGGAAATATGTTATCTAGTCTTACTATGGATGTGTTTGACATTAACCTCCAAATTATTTTTTTACCCAGATCCTTAAAATCTATTATTTAGTATAACTACGGAAGTATTTGACATTCATCTCCAAATTTCTTTTTTTATACAGATCCTTGAGTGGAAATCTGCTATCTAGCCTTACTATGGGTGTATTTGATGCTATATCCCAACTACTATCACTGTATGTATATATATGATTGTGATTCTTATATCAGCAAGCAAAATTTTCGATAACATCACACTTTACATATGATCAAATGGTTCTTTAACATTGCCAACGTTGATTACGCTTGTCTTCAGTCCTGTTTGTGTTATTTCTGTGCAGTAGTCTGGCAGATTATTGCAAAAATTGTAACTTTTCTTCATTGTAGGTGTTTACGTTTTTATTTAAAGAATACAAAAGAACCCATATTTTCAGTTTTGTTTTTTATATAAAAAAGAAAAAAAAAACAATGAGAGGATANGGAGTCAATTCATATGATATAAATCTATTAACCTATAAATTTTCGAATGGACGAAAGCTACATATAAGTAATGAAGGGATATAGGGTGAATGCGCTCCAGACAAAATCCCTACAAATACAAATGTACTTGGCAAAGCAAAGCAAAAGTGTTTTTCTTTTTCTTGGAGTCACTATTAGGCCTTAAACAACGAGCTATTGTTATACCGTATAGTAAACGAAAAATACGGGATGTGGCGTAAATGTACATAGGACAAAATTCCTATAAATGCACGATAAGATTTAACAAATAAAAGATCGCTTTCATTGTTATTCTTCATGTTTAGTAAGTTTAAGACGGTTTGAGCGGAATTCATTGCTAGATGTCGAGCAACGCTACATCCATTTTTTTACTCATGGATGCGGGATCTTCAACAATCATAACACTAACTTATTGTTAAATATGTTGAATTTCGAAAACAAGAAAATGCCAAAATTTGAAAAAAACACAACGGCAGAAGAATACCGAAGGAACAAGGGACGCGATGACCACAAAATTCGATGTCCAAAGACATGCCAATGGCAACAGAAAACAAAGTCAAAACAAGGACGCTAGACAGCTACAATGCACGGAAATAAAAGAAGAAAACATTAAAAACTAATTCACTAGTAGTGTGAACTCCCATGAAAACCGGGATAGACATCAGGGGCTCCGGAAGGGTAAGCATGTTCTGTTTCATTAGCCGCACCCGTCACACGAAAGTTTGAAAGTTATGATTTCAGGCTTATTTCAATTGCCATTTTCTACCCCTACACAAAACCCAAAAAATCCATGCTACTTGTTACTTCTCTAACCCTCAAACAGTACCATGGTAAAAATTTTGAAATTGTAAGTCTCTTGAGTATTCAAACAATTAGCAGGACAAACCAGTAGCACAAACATTACCAACAAAGACAAAACTAAAATTTTACAGTATGATATAAAAGACAACACAAAAAACTAAATCCACTTACAGTGCGAACTCAAATAAAAAGCGAGAGTGACATCAGGTGCTAGCGGCACCCGTCACACTATCAGTGAGTCGATCCAGGGTTGAGTCAAATCCGGTTATGTAAAATCCGTGAAGACATGAAATCTAGCTAAAATGGCCGTTATTTGAGACATAGACACGTCATATCTGGCAATGATGTCATGGTGACGGCCATAAATTTCTGAAGGGATGAAATGAACAAATGCTGAACAAATCCTCGACTTTGCAGCTTTTGGGACAAAGTTCTTGCTCTATTCAGAAATAATGTTAACGCATCCATATGAATAATTCTCTCAAAGGCAAGTACACAATAACTGACATGAATATAGAGCATGCAATCTCGAATGTGGAATCCTTTTACGAACGTCAGACTGCAGGAGAGACAGACAACTGTCTAAAATTAACAATGAAGGGATATGGAGTAAATGCACATTAGACAAAATCTCTACAAATATATGGCAAAACAGAGCAATGGAACAACACTTTTACTGCTGTTTTTTAACTTGAAGTAACCATAAGGTTTTAAACAATGAGATATGCTCATACCTCATAAAAAGTTAAAAAACGGCCCCTAGTACAAGATTCAGTGGAATTCATTGCTTGATGTCGTACATAAACTTGTGCTTTGAATTCTTCATTACCATTTAATGCATATTCTGTAGGATTGTATTCTCCTCTGTTGTTGATCAACCAAGAAATCAGTGCCTTAATGATTTACAGAAAATCAATCTTATTTGGGATATGGAATATCTATTTTTTTTTAATTTGGATTAATTCCTAATGAAAGGTCTCTCCTTGCCTGCTTTTGGAATCCTTTTAAATAAAATTGATTTATTTCTCTCTATCAATTTCTCTCTATCAATTTCTCTCTATCAATTTTTCTCTATCAATTTCTCTCTATCAATTTCTCTGTATCAATTTCTCTGTATCAATTTCTCTCTATCAGTTTCTCTCTATCAATTTCTCTGTATCTACATCTTTCGGTTTATTGGCTTCTGAACAATTTGACTCGATCTGCACTAAGGAGAAATAAGTTGTAAATGGTAATTTGAAGAAACAAAATTTGCAGTTGCATTATTTGATAATTTGGTCTTTTTCATGAAATCGATAAAGTGGAGAACACATCTTACATTTATGAAAAAGAAAGGAAAAGGGTTAAATGTCCTCCTCCATGTTTAAACGACTCAAAACGTAGCATTTACGGGTGACCATACGGTCTTCAACGCAATGAGGAACCTCACACAATATACCAAGCTCTAAATGGCCCAAAAATAACCTCAAAATCAAGAAACTGAGATTTTATATGAAGACAAGAACAAACCAATGACCAACACATTCCTGGCTTGAGACAGGCTCAAACGTTGTGTTTCGGTTAAATTCGTTTTCTTTTATCCTAACGCTCCACCTTTGTTTGATAAGTGGCTAACATATATTCACAAAATGACGCACTGAACTAGAAAAAAGTTCACTCTATCAAGACGAGTACCATTACAATGAAGAACATAAAACATGACGAAAATACACATGGGTATTTAAATGTTGTAGCAAAACGGAAGAGTGTTTTGGAGAGTTGTTGGATAAGATCTTTGATTGGTTTAGAATGAACATCTGATAAGCGCTTCCTGCGAATAGACTCTATTTTAAAATGTTAAATTGTTAATGCTGATATCTATGACACAGACTGCACTAAACAAGGACAACACCTTCTACGTCTATTTAGAAGTAAAAAAAGGCTATGCTATGGTGGAATAAAAGATCTAATGGTAGAAATATTAACTGCACACGACCGCCTAAAACGTAAACAGATAAATAAATAACCAAAATGAAAACAAATAGCTATCATCTGCTCCGAAAATATAAGAACGGTATAGTGTACCTAATGTATCGCTGTTGTCTCGATTCAAATGTATTAATATGGAAACATCACAACGATCTGTCACAATCGTAAAATGATTTGAAGGCAATCCATATATTGATGTCAAATGTTCATATCTTCTATAAAACTTCTTAAAACTATTAAGTAATTTATGAAATATGAAACCTTCTTGTTATAATGTGCATGTGGTAGTCAGGTCACCTTTATTGGATTTGTAAAGAGCAGACCAAACGCGTACGAATTGTACAAGTTAAGATACATTTGTATATAGTGCCCGTATGATCGGGCAAAAGGAATATCACTGTCAAGGGTAGAACAAACGCGTCCGAATTGTTCCAGTTGAAACATAGACTTCGTAGAATCTTAAAGTAACGTCATGGTCAAGAAAAGGAAATGAGAAAAGAGTGAAAATAATCTGTTTATCAGATAACTCATCAAATATTGAAATTATTCAAATGAATCACTCCTTGATGGTATTTTCGGAGAGTGTGTTGACATTTCATACTCAAAATTCTATAATAGAATAACAAAGAAAACAGGAAACATCTGAAATGGCCGAAAAACACAGTCACATGCCACAATGTAACAAGGGACTCCAAAAGAAAACAAACACAAATAAGAAAGGACAAACATAAACAACGTATGAACTCGGAACAGCCGGACTGGGTATCGGGGGGTTGATACCGACACTAACAAAAGCTAGCGTTATTGTTAAACCGGTTTATGGGTACCAACAAAATATTAATCATATACCATTTTGCCAAAAATACATTTAAATTACATTGTTTCATTATATCATTTCGGAACACTTTAAATGTTGATTGAAATGAATCACTACTTTTGTTGTGTTGGTTTTCATACTCAAAATTCTTTTTGTCATTATTTATTTTGTCAAACATTCATAAAAAGTTTTCATAACCAACATTCAAATCATTTCAACACACTTTGAATATTGAGATTATAGAAATGAATCACCACTAGATGGTATTTCCAGAAATTGGGTTGTCAAGATATGATAAGAAATCCACAAATTGAATATTTTTTGCCAAATTTCATAAAGGTTAATATCGCAAACATGCAATTCTTTTCAAAGCACTTAGTTCATGAAAAATATACTGGAATTAATTACTTCAAGATGATATTTTACGAGACATTTGAAATATATGAATATTGTCAGATTGTAGTTCATGTTATGTTGAAAAGTGTGCAACCTTCAATGTCTATTTCACTTCTTGTATCGGAGTTGTTAAAATAAGGAATGGTAAATTCCGTATTTGATATGATACACTCGAGTTTTAATATTATTCAAAGTACTTTGCTCCAAACATTCATTCTGGAGTTTGTCTCTCCTGAAGTGTGGAGTTCGGAAAAAAGAGATGAATGCTCTCTACATATACACATTTCGGTTATGGTGTGATGTTCTTGAGATAATATCTAATATTGATACATCATCATACTTTCAAATTTTTGCATTTTTATCATTTATTTTTTGTAAATTCCAAACGTTAAACTAATCAATCTGTCTAAAGTGTCCACATCTTATTGTTATTTTGTTAAGTTTTCTGGCAATGATTCGATGAGTGCTCTGTAGCTGTTTATACGAGTGATTATCTTCTATGAGTCTTTCTGTCGGGCAACGAATAACAGCAGTAGCAAGAGTACTTTGCCGGTTAATTCCTGTTTTTTGACAACCCCACATCCATGAACAACAGGGATAAATGGATGTAGCACTGCTTGATATTTCACAATTAAATCCGCCAAAAACGATAATAGGGCAGTCTTTGAAGTTACTGTTGGTTATGAGCATAGCTTAATGTTAAAGACCTTATAGTGGCTACAAATAACTAAATTCCGAAGTGAATTTACCTTCTGCATATGCGCATTTCAGCAACTTATGTATCTTATGTCCAGATAAAATCTTAACGTTTGGAAGACCATAAACTCAAAGATGTTTAAAAAATGATAGAGAACAAAGAACCAATATGATCTAAATGTTAAGCCAAAATCAGCGAGGGGCGGAGCTTTGTTTAAGGGAGATACTTCTTAGTTTTCAATGAAATTAACAAAAATTTAGATATTGTAAGGTTCTTAAAATAATTGGCTTTCGGATCATCTTTCAAGATAAAAAAACAACAATAAAAGCGTTGTTTTATTGCTTTGCTTTATCATGTATTTGTAGAGACTTTACCTCATTAGCATTTACTCAATATCCATAAGTGTCAGATCTCTTATCCGGATATTAAGAACAAATTACGTATTAGGTTGAAACATTAAATATTTTACTAAAAAATTCTGTTTATACTTAAACCTTTATTCATTCATTCATTTCTAAAGTATATAAATGAATATCTGAACATAAATTTGGAATACTAATATAAATATCACATCCGAATTTCAGGATCATACATATTGTAAAACTGGAGATATTTTAATTATTTTTTTCATACTTTGCATTATATAATATTGGTTAATGTGCTGTATTGGGGTGTAAGATCTAAATCCTATGATCTGATAGAACAATTAAGCACTGTGATGTCATTCCGGATAAGAGAATAGCATTTCTTGTTGAAATAATCTCCGTAAAATGAGAAAGTGAAAAAAAGAAATATACCTGCACTTACTATGGAATTTGTTCAAACCTAACTGTGATATGATACCAGTTTCTGTCGCGTTATAGTAAGGACATTGAGTGGGAAAAAGCTGGAAATCTATTCGTTTTAACCTAAGTAATAGGAAGGCAAGTGGAAAATTATACATAATATAATTTACATTGAGCTGAGGATAACTTGTCCAAAATGAATAGATCAGGCGGAAAATGTCATTTTTGTAATGAGAATGAAACTTTGGGGCATCTGTTCGGTCACTGTGAAATAATTAAAGATATTTAGCTAATAGAAAACATGGTTGAAAATATTATTTTAGGAACACTAAAGCTAAATTTGAAAACGATATTGATAGACACTATTCCAAACACAGTAAAATGGGCTATTTGGATAAGAAGAAATATAACTAAATATCAGGGAGTAATTGTAACAAAGGAAAGTGTCATAACAATTGTCACTCATGAACTTAAGTTTATGCTAAATTCAAATAAAAAAAAGAGTTGGTCCAGCATTATATGAAAGTATGAATCTATTTTTTTACCCATGATTCTTCGGTAGACTGTGTAGCCACATGCTCTATTTATGCTCTATTTATGTATTATCCAAGTTATTATTTAAATTACTATGTGATATCTTAAAGCAAAGTACAGGTTAACTTACTATTTCAGTTTTAGTAATCCATGAATATACTAGTATATATACACGCATATACACATGTATTCATTCATAGTAATGATGAATTATATCATGTAGAGTCCAAATGAAGCATGACGATCATCTTTAATTGATTGTGTATCCTACCTCTAGCAAAGCGGTGTTTTCGTTTAAATTCATTACCGTATTGTATCAAATAAATGCGTTAATGATAACATAAATAGGGACATGATGTTCCTGCAGTGCAGTGATACCAAAACAGCTTGAATCCAGTGCCAGACGTGCTGCTGTCTTACGGTCCTTGCACGGCGTGGAACATCATGCTAACTTATCAATGTAGTTAATATTTTACCCTGAAATATTGTTTATGAAAGAAGAGTTGAGCATTTTGTATTTGTGACAAATATTGTTTTAATGGTAAAATGTATAATGGAGACTTAACACCAGCCATATGTGTAATACGTTTTTCACTTATCAAATCCCCTGGTCTGGTTAAGTGACTAACACACAGGGAAGACCCTTGGTAGGATCTTTGTGCCACCAAGGGGATTTGTTAACATCATGTTGTTCATTAAAATGTTTTAAAATAAAAAAAAAACTGAAGGAAAAACTTTTTCTTTTTAAAACCGGAGAGGATCAAAAGTTAAAGTCTATTTCTCTTTTGCATCTGAAATCTGTATCTGTTTGGACTTGTGATGGCTGCGGCAAAAACTTTATGGCTGAAACCAGAATTACATTATGTAAAAGAATGGATAACAGGAAACACCCACAATAGCTGAAAATTATAATTACATGCCACAATCTGTCATAGAACTACACATGAAAAACACGAATAAGACAAGAGACAAACGTAGAAAACAATAGGAACTCGGGACAGGCGGACTTGGTACCCGCACTAGCAAAAGCAAGCGGTAGGGTTAAACCGGTTTATGGGCACCCAAACCTCCCCTTTGTCTGTCCCGTTTCCCTATAGTATAAGAAACATACGAATAAAACCCAAAACAGGTAGACTACTAATTCCATGACCACAATCTTGAAAGAAAAGAGAAAAAAAAAACAATACGTAATTTTGAAAGATGGGTCAAGAGGTGCTCGTCGCTAAACTGCCGGCTAGCTCAAGGAACCCAGTCTGCTGGTAAAAAACTGCCACACTACAGAAGAAAAATCAAACAGGGTTTGGTCAAGAATCATCATAAATTTCAGTAGACATCGGCAGTATCAGTGAAAGGCAAGTGTGTGTGCAAAATTTTCAGGTCATTAGGTGTCAAAGCTAATTTAACGGATGCAAGCAGTATATTTTGTCGATATCCCCTATTAAGTAAAGAATTTAAGTTACGTCCCAGCTTTTCTGGATTTTTAATCAATTTCTTGCATTTTTTAACAACATTACCGTAAAAACGAGGATTAGAAATGCCCTTGGTAATAAGCTGTTTACGAGTGACGCCATATTTAGATATCAAATGTTCTTATCTATTATAAAACTTCTTAAATGTATTCAACAACTTATGAAATCTGTAACCCTGTTGTCAAAGTATGGTTGTGATTGTAAGGTTACGTTCATTAAAATCGTCAAGAGTAGAACAAACCCGTGCGAATCGTACCAGTTGAGAAATATACACTCCGTAGGATGGAGCTAGAGGGATGTCGCCGTCAAGAAAAGGGACATTAGTAATAGTGAAATCAAAATCATCCCGTTTATCATATATTTTAGTTTTTATTTTACCAGAGTCAATAATGATAGTAAGATCAGTTAATTACAGTGAATCAACAGATAAAAGATCTGACAAGACTTCGAATTCCCCTGAGGGATTATTTAGATAGAATGCAGAAAAGGAAAATGTATAAATTTTCTGACGGCTGATGAAGATAGGAACAAAAACGGCTATGTTTATCAGGAAGGAGAAACCGTACTTCATAGTACTGTGAAAGTACTTTTATTCGTGGATGCAAATTTTCGTGGATTGCAGATAAGTCATTAGTTAAAGGGTTCTTAAATTCGTGGTTTTAGACTTTCCACAGTAAAAATCAACGGGAAATTAGTATTTCGTTGGGTATCAAATTTCGTGGTTTAAGTCAACCACGAAATCCACGAAAATTGTTACCCCACGAACAATAGTACTTTCACAGTTTTACGCAATTTATACGTACATCTTTTTCTTCCTTTTTCATATCTTTTTCTGATTTCATTTGTAATTTTCAACGTTTGTATATATTTAATAACGTGACTGTAGTGCTACTTTTGCTTTCTTCAGTGACGTTTAGTTACTGCTGACAGAAACACTAGGCTTAATTGGAGACGAACAATTTGATGTTTTATTTGACATTAAGATAGTAACCCAAATATTTTCGATCAATTCAATTTTTTTAATTGGCAGTATGAAACAATTATGTGCAAATATACTTCAAGAACAAACTTTGAAAATTATTACCATAAGAATTTTGATATTCAGTCCAACAAAACAGCCCTGTCTTAGGAGTCTTAAATTATATTTTGAAATAATCATACTGCTGTTTATATACTGTATATAAACAGGAATCGGCTTTTGCTAACCCTAAATTGCTGAACTCCTCAATACAAACTTTCAGACCTTAATATGAGATAATTACGATCATAAATATTAAAAAATAGATAACAGGAAACACCTACAATGGCTGAAAATTATATTTACATGTCACAATTTGAAAGGAAACCACACCAGAAAAACACGTATAAGACAAACGTAGACAACGACAGGAACTTGGGACGACCGGACTTGGTACCGGTGTTCTATAGCCATTTTCCCTCATGCCAGTTTTCCGGGGGAAAGATTGGCATATGCTGATTTTCCCCCAGGAAAATTAGGCATGTTCTAAAATTTCCCCCTTACTGAACACAGGGGAAAAATGAGATCATTGCCATTTTTCCCCTTTCGATTTTAAAGATGCTCATTTTCTCCCCTTATACTAAAACGTCGGCGACATAACTGATATCATGAAAATCGCTTTCTAAATGTTTTGTGGAATCAGTCAGATACAACAACTCCCCCTAACACACACACACACACACACACACACACACACACACACACAAATGAAATAAAATTTGACTAAAAGGAAAAGAAAAATTAAAGAATTTAAGTGACGAAATTTCAACTTAAGGTAACAGATCTAAAGACAATCATATTAAATTACTTTGCAAAATCAAGATCAGAGATCAGAGGGATTCTCAATAGTTTCTAAAGTTGTGACACGACAGGCAAAACAGACGGATAGACGGATTGAAGTTATCATAAAAAATCTTGTGGTGTTTGTTTGTTATAAAGTAAGCCAGCCAGAAAACTTGTCAGTTTTAACGTTGATACATGTTGTTTTAAATTATTATACATATTTTTAATGCATTTGTCACTTTGTGGTGTTTGGCGATCAGTATAGTGATATAAGTTGAAAATATGATAAGGATTTGAATAATCTAAATTCGAACAGAAGCCATCTAAAGGCAATTTCATTAATGTTTTGTCAAAATTGGAAGAGCGGTGTATAAGTTTTTTATGTGTAATCTCGACACACGGACAAAATTGCTAATCTAAGCTCAGACAGAGTGATAGGGCAGGCTTTACAGAAAAATGGACAAGTAATCTTGATGTGGGGGAAAACTAGCAAGGGGGAAAATGGCGATACGTATACATATTGCCAGTTTTCCGTGGGGGAAAACAGATAATGATCTCAATTTTCCCCTGGGGGAAAATGAGATTGTTCTCATTTTTCCCCAGGGGAAAATCTAGCATGGGGGAAAAATGACAATATTACACCGGCACTACCAGAAGCCAGCGGTAGGATTAAACCGTTTTATGGGTACCCAAACCTCCCCTTTATGTGTCCCGTTTTCCTGTAGTATAAAAACATACGAATAAAACCAAATACAGGTAGACTACTAACTCCATGACCACAATCTTGAAAGGAGAGAAAAACACAAGACGCAATTTTGAAAGATGGGTCAAGGGGTGCTCGCCGCTAAATTGCCGGCTAGCTCAAGGAGCCTAGTCTGCTGGAAGAACACTGTCGCACTACGGAAGAAAAATCAAACTCAAAAATTCCCGAAGCGTTTGGTAAAAAATCATCATAAATTTCATTAGACATCGGCAGTATCATTGAGAGGGCAGTGTGTGTGCAAAATTTTCCGGTCACTAGGTCTCAAAGCTAATTTAACGGATGCAAGGAGAATATCTTGCCGATATCCCCTATTATGTAAAGAATCTAAGTTACGTCCCAGCTTTACTGGATTTTTAATCAATTTCTGGCATTTTTAACAACATTTCCGTGAAATTGAGGACTAAAAATGCCCATGGTAATAAGCTGTTTACGAGTGACGCCATATTTAGATATAACATGTTCATAAGCACACATTTAGTGTTGATATGTATGCAAAAGAAATTACCAATTGTCAAATTTTGCTAAAAACAAATTTCCTTCAATTTTGTCAAGATGAAATCACTTTCATTCAATTAAAAAAACACAAAACAAAAAAATTGAAATTAAAGATCCTTCACACATTTGACTTGTATCGAAAAGAAAAAAAATCACCGTCCATTTATTCACAATGTCAGGAAAAGTGCGTTACCATTATCAAATTCCTTAATGCTGGATATCCGACTTTTAATTGATTTTGATATTTAAGATACAATTGAAGATTAGCAAGAACCTAACCGTTAGTCTAAAATGATTGATTCAAGGACAATGGCATATCGGAAAAACAGAGAAACCAAAAAACATGACATGAGCACGGCACAGTAAAAGAAAAATGAAGATACACAAACATACAAAGATTGACTCAATAAAACTGCAAGGGTAAGTAGCACCGATAGAGTAGGAATCTCCTAATTCTTGAGACAACCCTGTTGAACATGTCATAATCAGCAGTAAAATCATATCCGGTGGAGCAAACAAAAAATATTAAGATTTTAAAATGGAAAGATCTGTTGTCATCTAGCGGTCCTCAAGTTCGTGATTTCGACTGTAAAACTTCCGGAGTAATGTCTTCAAATTATTGGTAACATACCCTTGTTTAAGCAGCCTATTTCCATAAAAAAAGTCCCTGCAGTGCGGACCTTGAAAAACTTTTACATCATAAAACCTAAAGTTTATTTTGTATGGCTAGTATTTTTTTTTGTATTTTGAATATGGCTTTTTACTTAAATATTGTTGTATTCTGGAGAAACACCCTGATTTATCTTTAGAAATTACTATTTTCATTTTCAGACAGTTGCAAAATAACAGTATTATAGACCTTCCTATGGGTTTGTTTGACTCCTTACCAAGCTTGGTACTTTTGTAAGTTTTTACTACTTATAGGTTAATGCATTGAATATCCAATTCGTTTTTGTTTGGTGTGGGTGTTATATAGTTACTGACAAAAATCAATCATAAAAACAAAATGACGAGAAATGTTTGACAATTATTCTGCTTTGGAAAACGTACGACTGATGATCCTATTAATAGTGTTTTAACTGTTATCAGAGTACAATAAAACTTAAATGAAATAAGGAAATGACAAAAATTCCTATATTATTTGATGAAATGACGTTATCTGCCCTATAGAGAAATAAAATGGCCATGTCGACAAATCGAGCTCATGTATTGAACATTTTATTGAAATATTGTTCAACTCGGTTTTTTCCTCTTGTTTATTGAAGAACCTATCACTTGATACAAAACTGCTACTTATTATCTTATCTAAAATGTTTTTAGACAACTGAGTCAGAACAACATTAGTACTCTGTCTGTTGGATTATTCGACGCTTTAACTGATCTTCAAATGCTGTAAGTTTTCAAAATATTACATGTTTGATATATATTTTATATATTGTTTAGGTACATCGGCAAAAACTGAGGTATCATCGAGTACTCCGGAAGAGTAAGCATAATCTGCTCCACGCGTGGCACCCGACACACTGCCAGTCTGGTTTTGTCACAGTCGGTGTTAGTCAGTCCGGTAAAAAAACTCTTCATCTACTCTTCATCTACTCAAAAAAATTTATTCTCATTTGTGAAATAGAAACATTGTAACGGTCTGTCAAATCGTTAGCGAATTAGTTGTGAAATGTACACGCCATATGCCGGAGATTTGGGAATATTACTACTCAAAACGGGAAGTTCACTATTGGAAAGTCGAAATTATCACGCTTGTCGTAATGTTTTGTTTTAAGCAATGAATGATTAAGGAAAAAAACTATGAAAATGGATATTGTATTAAACGATTTTATGCAAACCACACTCCTTAAAGGACCAGGTCTCATTTACCATTCCAATTAATGGAATATTACTACTTGTTATAAGAAATTGGCTATCATCGACTATAAATGTTATTAATGTTTTTTAACATTTTTTTTTGTAATTTGTTTATTTTGCAAATGTTGTAAGTTTCAGAAAAAATACCTGGTTGATTTTTTTTTATGTTACTTTTAAGTATGATTTAAAAAAAAAATAGAAAAAAAGGATATTAATCCGCATTTCATGTATTATTCGAATTAAATGAATAGTACGATAGTTATTGTAAATAACATAACATCTTGGAAAACTATTATTTAAGTTTTTCACATTTTTTGGTAATTTGTTTATTTTTCAAGTAAAAATTACAATACGAAAGAAACGTCTAAAGTAGAAGACAGCTTAATATAAGTGTATATATCTGTATCATAATAATGGAGAGTGTACTTATATACATCTATTGCATTCTATATTAATTAAGGAATGAATACATTTTCCGTCTCTTACGATCATTAAAAAGGTTTTTAATATATATCAGTCCATTGTTGAAAAAAAGATTCAATCGCAATTGCTGTTAAGTTACTACGGGATACTATCGCATTGGAAGGGAATATTTGGTTCACCATAAATCATTTCTTATAAAAATCCCTACACCAAGTCAGGACCATTGCAGTTGACAGTCTGTTGTTGCTTTTGTTTTCTGTTTTGTCTCAAATAAAACATTGTTATTTTTAGTTGTCTGTATCTATGAAGTTTGTGATACAAATATTCCGTTCTTATATCTGTGTACAAAGTGATAAATACATGTTTTTAAAACTTTCATCTTGGTCTTGCTTGAGGGTTAGATGAGAAACATGCACCATTGGTTTAAACTGGTTTCACCTTATTCTTTAAAACAACGGCAGTAGAATACGGAAGGAACAAAGGAGTGAAATGTACAAAAATCCAAGTCCAAAGGGCATGGCCAAAACGAGATCACAGAAAATAATGACGTTAGACACACAACAACGACGCCAGACAGACACAAAGCACAGAAATAGAAATCACAACATTCAAAGCAAAGCACTCACATTGGTAACTCCAGTGAAACGGAGAGGTACATCAGGTGCTCCGGAAGGATGAGCATGCTCTGTTAACAGCACCCGTCACACGGTAAGTGAGGTATATATGTTTTTGAAAGATCTGTTCTGTAGCTGATTTGTTAATGTCATTTGCTAACCCTGAGACAAAACCAATTTAAGTCCAAGGTACGTGTTACTTCTCTAATCCTCAGACAGTACCAAGGTAAAATGTTGAAAAACTTACAATAGGTAATCACATAGGTATTCAAACACGGAAAAGGACAGATCGGTACCACAAACATAATTAACGAAAACGAGACTAAAATTTAACAAGACAGCACAAAGAACTAAAGCACTGACAGTGTGAACTCCCATAAAACAGAGAGCGACATCAGGTTGTCCGGAATAGTAAACATGTCCTGCTCTATTAACAAAACTCGTCACACTGTTACATTAATCAATCAGTCACCTAAAAGATCTTTAACAACCTCAGTTTTACTTAGTACTATGATAAATATCTCACTGTTTTACGACCTATCAGAGGAAATTGTTGTTTAGCTGAAGGACATTGCCGCAATGGAAAGGATTGTTTAAAGTAAATTTCGTGAACCACGTTCCATCAACCGGGGACAAAATTTAAAACTTCTTATGGTAGCTGTAGAGGACTACGCCAGAAAATGATTTAAGCGTGAACAAGATGAAGACCTTTATTCCCTTTCGGAGTGGAATAAGGCTGTGAGGTCAATGATTCTTAAACGAATCAATCAGCTACGAGAGTCAATGAGAACTAAAGCATCATCAATTTTCAAAAATGCGGATGTGGCCACTTACTTGTCCTCCAATCATGACAAATATGTCGTCGTCCCTGTCGTTAAGGACCCAAATAATATCATTTTTATTTGCGAAAATCATTATATAAATTGTTTAAAGAAAGAACTAGGCATTGATAATTCCAACGGCAATCCAACTTGCTAACCTCCATCCTGACAGCTGTCAAGGAGGGCCTTCAAAAATACTGTGATACTTGCTTTTCAAGAAGCGGTGTAACTGTAATGTGGATTTAGAAAAACTCCAATGATCTACTTGACATCTTAAACTCTAGATCATTATCATACTGTAACAGCATTAAAACTTTCGACTTCTACACTTAACACTACTATTCCTCATGAACAACTAAAATCTCGGCTGAAAGGTTTAATTCATAGATGTTTCTCACGTAAGAACGGTAAAAGAAGATATAGATGCATTGTTGTAGATAGAAAACAAACCTACTTTGCGAAAAATGACTCCAAATAAGAGAAAAAATATAGAGAGGAAGAAGTGATTAAAATATTAGATTTTTTGATCGACAATTACTTGTCCAGTTTGGAGGACTTGTTTTTCAACAGACTATCGGAATTCCTATGGGCAAACACTGCGCGCCTCTCTTAGCCGATCTGTTTCTTCACTCTTATGAAGCTGGATTCATCGAAGGGCTTCTTCAAATTAAAGATAAGAAACTGGCCCAATCCTTCAATTTTAGCCTCCGTTATAAAGATGATATTTTATCACTAAACAACCCTCGCTTTGGTGATTTTCTTCATTTGATCTATCCAAAAGAGCTCGAAATTAAGGATACCACAGACACTTCTACATCAGTCTCGATCCTTGACCTTCACCTTGAAACTGACAACAGAGGTAGACTTCAAACTAAGCTGTACGACAAACGCGATGACTTCACCTTTCTAATAGTAAACTTCCCTTTTCTTGGTAGCAACACCCCAAAAGCGCCGGCATATGGAGTTAACATCTCCCATCTCATTCGCTTTTCAAAAGCCTTTGTTCGACACAGTGACTTCCTTGATAGAGCCCGGTTGCTCACAAATAGGCTACTTCAACAAGGGTATGTTACCCAAAACTTGAAGTCATCTCTCCAGAAGTTTTACAGTCGACATCACTATCTTGTGGACCGCTATGGGGTATCTGTTTCCCAAATGACAACATATCTTTCCCTCTTAAGCTTAATTGTTGTTTCCTCTACAGGATTTGACTTTACTACCAGATTTGACATATTCAACACGGCGGGCGTCTTATAAGGGACAGGAGATGCTAACTCTACCGATGCATCTGATCTCACCTATGGGTTTTTATTGGGTCCGTGTTGTTCATCTTTGTGTGTGTGTGTCTTCATTTTTCTTTTCTATGCCGTACCCTTGTTGTGTCTCTATTTTTTTTCTTTTTTGTTTCTGATGTTGCCATTGTCCTTGAATTGTTCGTTTTGGATTGACGGTTCGGTTCTCACTTATCTTAACACACCATTTCTTTTGAAATACCTGTGCCAGGGCAGGACAGTTTTATTTTCCATTCGCGTTGGGCCTGCTTTGTCATTTTGTACATGGGTTTCGGCTGTTGACAGGTCTGTTCGGTAATTTTACTTTTACCACAATTTATAAAAAATGTATTGTTTTCACCCAATTTAATTATTTTATACAGTACACTAAGTCATAACAACATATCAGATTTATCAGTTGGAATATTTGACAATCTTGTAAAGTTACAGATACTGTAAGTATTGACAATAAAATTATTCTTTTATCTAAGTTTACATACATGTAACATAAGATTAAAAATTATATATATTTCTAGGATGCATATTTTATATACATGTATTGTCGAAATTTAATTTTCTACCCGTTGGATATGGAGAATAATGCAATTGTAAGTACTATTGTATTTGTGCAATATAAAAAATATGCATAGATCGGCAAACTAATACCGAAGCAAGGAAAGGGGAAATTCAAATTAGAGATTCCAAATCACAGCAATAAATATCCTATATCCATTGAGACAGCATTAAAAAAGACAAAGCAAATACATAAATATGAAAAAAATATGAGAACTAGCTGTGGGAACCTTACAAAAACTTAAAGTATCATCAAAGTAACTTCTTAAAACAATGAACAGGTACAAAAGTGCTAGCGATTTAGATCATATCTGTGTGTATATGGATACTTGTGTACTTTGTTGAAATAATATTCAGTTAACAAAACATATGACAGTAGATATGACTTACTTTTACTTTAACTTTGTTGAAATAATATTCAGTTAACAAAACATATTACAGTATATATGACTTACTTTTACTGTGAGCGTATCGGTTTTGAGTGTTTTGTGTTTTTAACTCCATGTTTTGTTGCTGTCTTGGATCATCGTTTCCCTGTTCATCTTTTTAGTCATATCTCTGGATATATGAAATTGCATATCCCTCGTTCCTTCGGTACTCCACTGCTGCTATTCTATACAAGGAAGCATTCAGTTAAATTATGTGGTTTATGATAAATTTATCTTCTATTCCTCAATATTTATAGTCTATTTCTGCTATTTTTTAGATATGTTTGGTAAAATGCATTTCTATTGCACTGAATCTATTTTTGAGCATTTGTTGCCCAATCTTTTCAAGCATCGGACCGGGGACGTAAATTTGATATGTCAAATCCGTTCAAATAGAATAAACGGAGAACAAAAGCATAGGTAAATAAGAAAATCTTTAAATGATGGTCATTATTCAATTCAGTATTGTCTATTTAGCAGAAATTGGCATAGGTTTGATTGTGTCTCGCTCCTATTTGCATGTTGACAATGCAATATTAAAAATGGCACAACTGAAAATAATAATTCAACGAATATAAGTATTGACAAAACTTGAACAGAAAAGAATCGAAAGCATTAGACCATGACCTTACGTGTAATCTTTTTGAACACGTTGTCCCTGTCTTGAAGTTCAAATTTTAAAGGCCAAAATGATCATCCTCTGTGACAAATGTGTCATCCGTTGTAAAATGTTAATGTCGGTGATGATTTCGTATAGAAGGATTAACTAAAAAACTCATTGGATATTAGATTTCCTTTGCTTGCTTCGTCAAGCCTACGTGTGGTGAAGGCTTGACGCAGCGAGCAAATGGAGAGAACTAGTCTACATTGGATATATAATTTGCAAGTACAAGTATTTGAAGATTGTAGTTAATATTTTTATAAATATTTCAGTGCTTTATTTGGTAACAAGTTGACAACATTGCCTCTCAAGTTATTTGCAAATTTAACATCTCTGAACCGTTTGTAAGTACTATGTACGTTTGAATATTTTACGAAAGGATGTGGTTAAAATGAACATGAGACCATAACACATATGTTAACTCCAACTACAATAATTTTAATGAGCTGTATGACCATTTCGGAAATTAATTCCTCATCAGCAGCACTAGAACCCAAACAAAGGAAATCCATACTTTCAAAAAATGTTTAAAATGCATAAAACCAAACGAATACACGTTTTATATTACTTGACTTTTATTGACAACGTCGTCAAGATTTTGTAACATTTGATCAAACTATATAGAACTAAAACATTTTTATTTCAAACAGTCAAATCAATTAATTAACCTTGATCTCAATCGTGTAAGTATATATTTACGCTCAAGTGATTTACAAAGGACGCTGAGTCGTAATAAGTCGTAATAAATATGTCATTTTTAAGAAAACTTCTCAAAATCAACGGTCAAAAGAAATTGTAGGCGATTAAAATCGTCATATGATGACGTTGCCACATGCCACATCAAATATCAATATCCACACACTGATCCAGTAAATAAAACATTTCAGCATTTTTTTAGACAGTGCGTTTGCTCTTTCCACAAAGTGCAAGCTCTACAGCAATAGATTAAATGCGAATTATTCACTCCATATGCTAGCGAGGTAGGTATACTAAAATGCTGATAATTAGAAGATTTTGATATAAAAAGCAAATAGAAATACTCAGTTTTGCTATATAACAGATTCATCGTTGTAACTCGTGAGAAAATATATAGTTAATTCAATCTATTACTTTTGATTTACAGAGTGCTGCCAGTATTTTGTAACTGCACAGAAAATCAAATGTTCATTCTGCCTTTTATTCAGAATATAAATATCACCATTGAAATTATGTCAATTAATGAAAAGGTTGATGTCATTGATGAATGGATTAATTCGACAATTAATTGTAATTGTAAGTACGATAGACAATTTATAATAAAGGACACACCTTAAGGTCGTTCCGATAAAGGAGTCACACATATATATATAGGACTCAAATATATGGCGGGTTCCAAATCTATGGCAGATTCCAAATCTATTGTAGATCCTGACGTCAGTAAATCAAAACCTATGGCGGATTTACTCATTGCTAATCTATAGCAGATCATGACGTCAGCAAACAATCCCAAATCTTTTGAGATTTGCGCTGTTCGAAATCTCTGGTAAATTTGACATTAAAACTTTATGGCAATTTCAATGTATCTCAAAAAGAGTGAAAACCGCTCTCCATTTCCCGACAACAGCGTGAACAAACGTCAATAGGGTGAGCCTAATTTCTATAAAATATACAATATATAAGACCGATAAAAAGTAAGTATCAAAAACAAAAAAATGTCTTGTTTGACGGCGACTTCATTCTAATAAGATGACGACATACATTGAAAAATTAATGAAATTTGAACTAGTAATGAAATTTAGTAAACGTTTAATGGAGCAAAGAAAGATAAAAAAATGAATAAGTATATATGCAGTTAATACTTTCGTATTTGTACATGATATATTTTATGATATCTCTGATCAGTTGATATGTAGTTTTCGAAGAACCGGAATTTTTATCATGATCAATTGTGTTATCTCGCATATAGATAATGTAGTCATTTTACATAAGTTGTGGAAACGTCATCTGCGGAAAACAAATAAGAAGTATTCAGGTATCCAGTGATAGTTTTTCCATTCTCTTGTTTCTTCAGTTCTTTATTACAGAATTGGCTGATGGAAGGAATAACAAAATGCCGACTCGGTTTTAAATATGAAATTCTGAACCTATACCAGATTTGTAGAGCTTGCATATTAAACTCGGTTTTATGTTCACAATATTGTAATTCGTCGTTTTTGATAATTTAACTATCCGTGTCCTTTTCATTGGTACAAGTTGGATCAAATGTCTCATGAGAGGTTACTCCGTGAAACACGTGTACAGCATAACGTTTTTTATGCAGCTTAGGTATTTATTGTTTTAAAAAGTCACATATTTACATCGTTCTGAACAAGTCGGCCACATATTTAAATCGGTCTGAACAAAAAAGTCAGACATTTCCATTGGTCTAACGAAAGAAACCATATAATTACATCGGGCTCCAAACAGACGTCACACATTTACATCAGTCTGAACGAGGAAGTCACACAATTACATCAATCTGAACAAAGAAGTCACACATTGATATCGCTTTGAACAAACAATGGCAAGCATTAACATCAGTCGGAACAAAAAAATGACATCATCTGAACGCATAAGAAACATTCACAAAGAACCTAAAAATTGAACTCGTTGTAATACTCATTTAATATGACGCGTTTAGAGATGTAAACACTTTATAAACATATGAGTTACACACGACGATGGCAGATTTTTACACTACAGGTGTAAAATTATGACAAACACATGAGGGACACACTACAAAGAATGTTTTTTTTTCTTCCTACAGGTTAAAAAAAATGTGATACACATATGAGTAACTAGAGGTAATAACAAAACAAGAGCCGAAGTCCATGAGACAAAAAGACGGATAAGGTG
This sequence comes from Modiolus philippinarum, assembly GCA_002080025.1. NCBI lineage: Eukaryota > Metazoa > Mollusca > Bivalvia > Mytilida > Modiolidae > Modiolus > Modiolus philippinarum. Next base: position 167,351 of record MJUU01007430.1, on the reverse strand, counting down.
GAAACCATCGGCAAAATTATCAAAAAACAACAGAGAATGATTTTCACACTACAGGTGTAAAAACATGATAAACATATGAGTAACGCACCACAAAGAATGATTTTCACGCTAGAAATGTAAAAGAAACACATGATAGACATGTTTGTAACACAAGACGATTTTTTTAACTACATGCAAAAAAAACGTTATGAACACATAAGTAATGGACTTCAAGGTGTCCTTGATGTTCTTGTACTTGTACTTGTACATGAGATAATATCTCATGTATACACTTTGTTCAATTACTATTATCTAAATTTATGTAAATTCTAAAACCCAAGGATTAACTCCGTCCAATCTTAGGTTTGTCCTTACCTATATTTAACTTTACTGATTATTCGGATTTCAATTGGTTTTATGCATTTTAAAAATTTTTTTGAAATTACGGATTTCCTTTGATTGGGTTCTAGTGCTGCTGATGAGGAATTAATTTCCGAAATGGCCATACAGCTCATTCAAATTATTGCAGTTGGAGTTAACATATGTGTTCATTTACTCCATATCCTTTCAAAGAATGGTTTGCACACTAGAGGTGTCAAAACATGATAAAATATGAGTTACATCCGACGAAGAATGATTGTCACACCAGAGATAAAAACGTGATAAACACATGTGTAGCACAAGAAAAAGAATGATTTTTACACTATAGTTGTAATTACGTTAAAAACATTAGATTTGATACTAGAGGTGTAAACAGGTAATAAACACATATTTAACACACGACGAAGAATTATTATCACAGTAAAGTTGTAAAAAGGGAATGAACACACGAATAACACTCGACGAAGTAGGATTTTCACACTTGAAGTGTATAAACGAGATAAACATATTTGTTACACTCTACAAAAGAATGATTTTCACACCACATGTGAAAACAAGTAAAAAACATATGATTACCACATGACGAAAATGATTATCACACTAGAAGTAAGGAAACGTAGAATCATATGAGTAACACACCACGAAAAATGATTTTCAAATAAGAAAACGTAAAAACATTGACTAATAAACGACGAAGAATGGTTTTATCCAGTTAGTTTCGGATATAAGGAAGATTTTCCTATTGTTACAGCATAAAAAAGACGACCATGCCCAATGTCACGTTTAACCAACACCACTTTTCGACTCTGATATATTTTTAATTATATCTGAGACTTAGTGGGTAATTTTTTTTCATTGAAAAAGCCGTAATGAGAAAAAAATAAAGGCAACAAAAGAAAACCAAAGAATTGTATTAAAAATCATGTATAATTTATGTTTGTTGACAATCCCGAATTTATGATAAAAAAGAAACATGGATGAAGCGTTGTTCGACAACTAGCAAAGAATTCCGCTCAAACCGATGCTAGGGGCCGTCTTAAACATACAATGAGGTATGAGTAAAGCTCATTGTGAAGGCTTCATGGTGACTTCAAAATGAAGAACACCAATAAAAGCGGTGTTTCTTCGCTTGTTATTGCCATTTATTTGTAGAGACTTTGTGTCATGTGCATTTACTCCATATCCTTTTACTCATCATTTATGATATGTTTTCACCTGGCTGATTGCAAGTGTTTTATCGCCCTGAAATATCACAATATACATGGTTATCCTGTTATGAAACGGTGATAAACTTGATGCATTAAATTCAGTGCAAGATATACTCATATTAAGATTCTTTTTTTTACTGGGATTATCATTTCTTTTAACTGTCTACGACCTTTCAATAGCAATTGCTGTTGAGTTGCTACCGGACACTAACGCAATGGAAGGAGAGGTATGGCATGCCATAAAATCGGTTGAACCCACCATTTCTTATGAAATGCCTAGAACAAGTCAGGACCATTCCGGTCGACAATTTTTCTGATGGTTTCTTAATCATTTGTCATTTTTTTTTCATGGACTTCGGCTCTTGACAACTCTGTTCGGTAATTTTGTTATTACCCCCATCGACAAACATAATTTAATCAGAGAAATGAGTTAAGCAAAAAAGAAATGATCAGTGATCGAATTTTGCAAAATAAGTAGGATTTAACAAAACTTCATCCGAATGCTCCTGAAGATGTTCAAATTAAATTAACAAGCAAAATATCTGGGTTCGTAGGCCAAAAATATAATACTTTTGAATTGGTAAAACAATAGAAGTGCAACAAACTGACAGAAAGACCAAAACATTACCAGCGAGCAAACTTAAGGTGATAAAACATACATCGACGTCTCTATTATCGGTGAACTGAATAAATTTGCCTTTGAATGAATGTTAAATAATTTGAATGTTCACTTTAAATTGACGTCGTTTCAAGCTGTATCCTCCGATATTAGTGTGAGAAAGAACTTTCTGTTTTATTGATATGATTTTTTATGGTCACCGAGCTCGTTTCCATGGTATAGAGAATAGAGGCTCATCTTTGAAATTACGTCTAAAATAGCAAAAAAAAAAACTATCGATGACGTCTGTATTTTGCCGGCGAGTTTAATCGAAAAAAAAATACATTTTTGGGATGTTTATCTTATACTCAATTATTCATACCGGCGAAATCAATTCGGAGACCCTTTTTAAAATAAAAATCACTAAAACAGTAACAACATTGATGATAAAATACCAGGATAATATTTTTAAACTTGAAGCATATCCATAGTAAGATTTCAGCCGATTTAACTTTGCTTGAATGGCAATTATTTAGCTCTTTTTCTAACTCTTTGCCAAGTGTCAAAAATGTTGTATGTTCTTAGTCGTGCAATAAGAAGTAGAAATGATTAGTAAATTACATAATTCTAAGGTACTTTTTGTATGATGTTATATTTCTCTTTCAGCAACTTGGCTTGATTTCAAAGATTGTGAGTCATTTCAAACATTCAGATTAGAAGGTAATAAACAACGAAAGATTTTATTTTGCTAAAGTTTTTAATGTGATAATCTACATAAAACAACGGCGGTAGAATTCCGAAGGAACAAAGGGGTGAAATTCACAAAAATCGAAGTCCAAAGACAGGGCAAAAACGAGAACACAGAAAACAATGATTTTAGACACAAAATCAATGACGCCAGACAGACACCAAGCACAGAACCAGAAACCACAACATTCAGAACAAAGGCGCTCACAGTGTGAACTCCAGTGAAACTGAGAGTGACATCAGGTGCTCCGGAAGGGTAAGCATGTCCTGCTCTGTTAACAGCACCCGTCACACTGTGGGTGATTCAATCCGGGAAAATGTCAAAGTCGGTAATCAAATCCGGGAAGACGTGAATCAGCTGAAAATGTCCACTTTCATTTGGGATACTGACACGTCATATCTTTCAATGATGCTATGGTGACGGCCATAGAATTTCTTGAGGGATGAAATTAACAACGGTTGAACAAATCCCTGACTAAGCAGCTGTTGGGACAGTGTTTTTTGCTCAGTTAAAAAATCACTGTACAAACTACAAGCTCGACAGTAACGAATCAACTGTGAAATGTACACGCCATAGGCTGGAGAGGTAGGTATATTGCTGCTAAGAAAGGGAAAGTTCACAATGGGGAAATTAAAATCATTACGCTTGTCATATAGCTTAGATTTCAAACGTCCATCTTCGTCAATATACAATAAAAGATCTAGGTACGAAGCTGAAGTAGATGTTTCAGTTGTTTCTTTAATTTCATTAAGCTCATTTGGATAGATAAAATGTGTTTTGAATCTACATTGTATAATCCTTTTTTAAAATTATAAAAGTGTGGTTATCTAAGTACTACTGATATAAACAAACGAGTTAAAATTCTTTGTCGAACTGCGATAAAAGGTAAAACAAAAAATATATACACATATCAAAACATAAAAGATTAAAAAACAAGCAGACAGAGGTAGGGATTGGCCAAGATCATCGACATTAATGTCTTCAAGGGGCTGTGAAAAGAAACCAAAAATGGCCGAGAAATGAAATGTTACGTCACAAAAATAAATAACTGACAATAAAAAAAAAATTCTTTATTTTACTACTGATATAAATTGTACACTATCATTAGCCGATTTTGTACATTAAGACAACCTTTGTGTCTTAAGCACAGCTATAATGAAAACATTTAGAAATCAATATACTGATTGTGAATAGTACCAAAATAAGCGAACAGAGTTCTAAAGAGCCGAGGTCTATTAGACAAAAAAAAAAAAAAAAACAAACAACCAAAAAAAAATAAAAAAAAAAAACAAACAAACAAACAAACAAAAAGAATACAAAAAACAAAAAAGACAACAAAAAAAAAAGACAGAAAAAAAAATCAAGTTCCACCCACCGGAATATGTCAACCGCAGTAGTCTTGACTTGGTACAGATGAAAAAATACCAAAGTTACTGTTAATGTAAACATTGGGAAGACCATAACTGATTTTTTTTTTAAAACTGCTAGAGTAAATATAACCAAATATTATTTTAAATGATAAGCAGAAATCGGCTAGGAACAGAGTTTCGAATGTCAGAGATTCTTTTTAGTTTTCAGCAAAATTAAAAAAAAAAAATAAAAATGCAAGTTTTCAATCATAAGCTGCTTTGGGTTAGCATCAACCTTCTTTCTACTGGGCTGGTGAAAACAGCCCACCAGCAGTGGCATCGTCCCGATGGTAATAAATAAAAAAATATCGAGATTAAAAGCCCTTCGTTCGAAATCGCAGGTTAAACCGGCTTTATTGCAGGACAAACTTCAATCATCCATTGCTGCAGTGTCCGTTAGTAACCAAACAACAACTGCTATTTGCAGGTCGTAAGACATTGTAATGTTTATCCCAGTGCTAAGTAAAATGAGGTTAGTAAAGATATGCTGCGTGGATCAAGTAAATAAAATATTCTAAATTTAACTCAAAGAAGACAAAACCAATTAAAATGCATGTTACATGTTACTTCTATAAACCTAAAACAAGACCAACGTGATAGGGAATAAATTACCAATATGATAAAAAAAGTAAAGCCAAAATCAGTTATGGACAGAGCTATTCGAGAGGGACATAATCCTTAATTTGAATTAACATTTTGATGCCACTGCTGGTGGACTGTTAGTCCCCGAGGGTATTCACCAGCCCAGTAGTCAGTAATTCGGTGCTGACCAGAAAGCCGATTCTATTTGGAACCTTGCAATATCTAATTTTTTGAAAATTTTGTTGAAAACTAAGGAGTATCTCCCTCATGCAAAGCTCTGTCCTTAATTGATTTTGGCTTTATATTAAGATCATATTGGTTATTTGTTCTCTATCAGTTTTTAAATATCTTTGAGTTAATGGTCTTCCAAACGTTTAGATTTTATCTGCACTGAAAAGACATAAGTTGCCGAAATGCGCATATGCAAAATTTAAATTCACATTAACTTCGGTATTTAGTTATTTGTTAAAATTAAGATTTTGCAAGTTTCCAACAAAAACCGGTTTTCAGGCCAGCACCGAAGTACTGGCTACTGGTTTGGTGAATACCCCCAGGGACTAACATATTTACGAAGCGAACAAGACAAACATAAATAAAACATACATTTAAGTACATACATGCATAACATGTCTTGCCATTGAAATGACAAACTAGCGAGGAAATTGAAATAGTAAAAGCAGGTAAATCGTAGGTAAAACTTCTGGAGGGATGACTTCAAGTTTTGGGTAACATACCTTTGTTTAAGTAGCCTAGTTGCATTGTTATTATCATTCAATCAAAATCTTTGTCTAGACTTGTCTAGGACACCGATGATGCAATAATAAAAGTTGAAATATGGATCAATCTTTAAAAGGTCTACTTAGGTTTTTAGGGTAAAAAATGGCTGCGTTTGCGATGGACAACATTGGTTTTATTGACGTTTAGGTTTTGATATTTAAGACATTTACAGTTTGTTTAATGTAATCATTAAAGTGTTTTATAAGAGATTTTCACAGTGTTCCTATAGCAATTAACAATGCTATTAGTACGAACGTATATAGCTATATGTTTATTTTGAACAGCAATAATGTCTTCATGGGTCAAATTTGCAGTGTCATTAATATTAGTGTAATTTTTTCCCAATATTTACTTTCAGCAACTACACAGAAGCCTTTTTCAGAGATGGGATTCACTTTGAACAAAAAATCAGTATCAGTTGAGGGTAAATTAATATATATCAGTAATTTATTTCACGCCAATTACAATAGGATGCAGACATAACCTCTTGCCAAGTTTACTTGAACTATTCATAAAAGCCCCTCAAAATTAATGTAGGACCGTTTTCAAGTTTACTTAAAACAGTCATAGAGAAGTCATAAAAACTACTAAGTTAATCTTAGAACTGTTTTAGAGCATTGACTGCGCTGACCTCTTCTAGTTGTAGATATCTGACTGCTTTGACCTGTTATAGTCATAGACCCCTATCCTCTCTAACCTGTCATAGAATCCATACTGATCTGACTTGTCATAGAAACCTGACTGCTTTTATGTTAATAAATTTAGGGTATTTACAGTTCTTGTATTGTTTAATTTTTGTCGACTTTAAATGAAATTTACTTGACTTCTTGATTAATAAATTTTATCTATTCGGACATAGCAATCAGATTCTATGACTGGTTAGAGTTGTCAGGGCTCTATCACTTGTAAGAGCAGTCAGAATTCTATGACAGTGAAAACGATCAGAGCTCTAGGAGTGGTGACAGCAGTCATGATTATGCGAATAGTAAGAACAGTCAGAATTGTATGATCGCTCCAAGTTAACTTCAAATCATCTTAGAACTGTTCTCATTACTGCTCCCCAAGTAAACTTAGACGAGAGATTATTTCTGCACCCTTCTGTAACAATTATTTATTCAAGTTCTAAGCCATCAGTATTGTCCAACAAACCACATTTAAAGTTTTGCTTAAAACTACGGAGTATCTATCTCGTGCATAACTATGTTTTCAGCTGTGTGTCTTTCCCAATTTAGATTTTTTCTGTTTATTGTTATCAATCAAATTTTACAAATTTTCTTTTTATGGTTTTCCAAATATAGTGATTTGATCTGTACTGAAGTTGTCAAAATGGTTATTAACAAAGTTTACAGTCATATTTGGATTTTTTTTCAAATTAATAAATAATTAATTAGCTTTATGTTTTATAAATAAGGAGGATTATAATCGTAAAAAGCTCTGTTCATTACTGATGAGGCGTTTTTACAAGTCAAACTATGTTAATAATGTTATTCTTATTTTCAGATATATTTTGATCACTGGTTCTTCGAATGGTTTTACTTTTTCTACTCTAAAGTCATGTCATTATAAAAACTATCTATATCGTCTTTAATTCTGAGTTCATGCATTTAGATCTAAATTTTTGTATTTCAACATGAAGGATTGTTCATATACAATACTTCAACTATACCATAGGGAACTATTTCATGTCGTTTTACTACGACTGAGCAAGTTCATATAGTTTTAAGCTGGTCAAATGTTCACATTAAAACGTATCTTTATTGACTATCGTTACTTATATTTTTTTTATCGCAGATATTTCACTTCTAGTTTTGATGTTACATTTGTAACCGTAAAAAGCAGATATATTTTTATACAAACCTGCCTACATTTGATATTAACAATGAAGGGATATGGAGCAAATGCAAATTTGACAAAGTCTCTACAAATATATGGTGAAACTCTGCAAAATAATAACTCTTTTATTGATGTTCTTTATCATGAAGTCACCAAAAGGCCTTCAATAATGAGCTATACCCACCCCTTATAGTAAGTTCAAGATTGCACTTAGTTCCAGTTTGAGCGGACTTCATTGCTAGGTGTCAAGCAACGCTACAGCCATGTGTGTTCATATCCATTGATCCAGTCCTACTACAAAGTTTGATGTCACTACAAGTTTTACAAAAGTCCACAAGATGTCAACATTTGATTGTCTAAATACAACTGGGGAGAGTTATATGTCATTGAAGCCTTTGATGAAAACCAGGGAATATGTTAAAAAAACAACCTTTCTGTATCATGAGATAGGACTAAAATTTGAGACATGTCAAAAATTTTCTTGCAAATGGGATGAAATAGCCACGAGGTATCCAGTTGAAACAAGAATGTATTAGGTTCAGACCAGTTACCAAGTTGCCTCTGTTCATTTGTTTTTACTACTAACATGGATAAAACTGTACCACATCGAATATTTCTGTTGCGCTGTATCTTCATCGAACTGATCTATGTACATATGGCATATCTATAAGAAATAAAATCAGATATATAAATCAGCTTAGTGAGCAAATATCTTTCAAATGATTTTTTGAGTTACAACAAGCTGCATTCAGAAAAAAACAAATAAACAATTAAAAATACACAAACTACCAAGCAAAACAAAATAAAAAGGAGAAAAACAAAAACAAACAAAACAATAACGAAACAAGAGCGACACAAACAAAAACAAATAATGGCCACCGAAAAACAAAACCAAAAACAAAACAAATCAAAATAGACAAAAAAGAGAAAAGAAATGAATGACAAACAAGTAGTTTGAATGATATCAGTAGGCAATATATACGAACAAGAGATTGAATAATAAGTTAAATTTTTCGGAATTTTACAAGCGATGTTTTGCGATACAACAATTGTAAAGTGATAAAATTTTGCAGGGATAATATACATTATCGTTGCTGCAGCCCTGGCGTCTATTATTTCTTCTACCATTTTGTATCTACTAGTTGGAAGGGGAAAAATGGCTGCTGAAATTGTCAGAAATGTACGTATTGAAGACAAAATAGAATAAAAAAAGGGTTCATTGTTCTATGTAAATGAATTGCCACATGACTTGTAAAATATTTTTCGAATAGATGGTAACAGATGCGCTAAATTGAACAATTTCATTGCCCGATATGATCCAAAAATGATTATATGATTACGTCAATTGTTGTTAAATCATCAGTATATTCAGTATCCGGCAACAGTTGGTAAAAAAGGGCCCTTGACATTGTTATTTTTATATAATCGACTGAATCAGGAACTTAATTCACAGTAACTTTAGCATTTTGGTTTGCTGCAATTCTCGTCTTCCCGGATTTGACTATACCGAATTTGACTTTTTCCTGGATTGATTAACTCACAGTGTTACGGGCGCTGTTAACAAAGCATGATATGCTTACCTTTCCAGAGCACCTAATGTCACTCTCAGTTTCATGGAAGTTCACACTGTGAGTGCCTTGGTTTTGAATGTTGTTGTTTTTTAATTCTGTGCTTTGTCATTGTTTTCTGTGTTCTCGTGTTGTCATGTCTTTGGACTTAGATACTTGTAAATACTACTCCATTGTTACTTCGGTATTCTACTGCCGTTGTTCAATGGATAAACGATTTGTTTATTTAGACCTCCATTTTTTTAATTAATGAATATCTTCTAAAGGTCAAATTTAGACACCTGACAAGTCTTCATTAATTCTTGATTCAACTTCCTAGCTTTTAGACAAAGCATAGTCTTGATGTTTAACTATGGGAATATCATCAAAAATTCATTTTCCTCCACATATTTAATGTTTTTTATCTCTATTTAAAGCACATGGACATATATATTTTCTTTTTACCATATAATTTAGTACACAAAGTTTAATCAATTTAAATAGGTTTCAGAAATCCTTGATATAAACAATATCAGGAGTGAACCTCCTTAAGGATTGACTAATCTCAGGACTGAACAGAAACATGATAATGTAGGTGCACTTTTTGACAAATCAAATGATATTTTACACAAAACTACATAATGATATTCATTCGGAAATGTAATAGTGTAAAACTGTATATGCAGCTTAAGTACAGAACTAGCAAACAGTTAGTAGAACAAGACAAATCGGAAATGATAAATCAAAGGGCCTTAAACTCATATTCTAAAGCAACATTTATATAACACAGGTTTTAATTGGTCAAAACCTACAGTCAATTCCTGCATCTACACACCTGAGACATTGTTGGTTTCCTGTTAAGTCTGGTTTCTTTTATGGTTACAAAATACACAACTCAAAAATAGAAAATGAAATCCTTTAATTGTATTAGAATTGCAAAAAAACAGTACATTATTGAATATGCAAGGGCGTCAAGCTTGCTATAACGGTCAAAATATCCGTTTACAGGCTTTGCTACGCGTTGCCTGTTTTCTGCATTTTGACCTTCAAATCTATGGTATATGCCCTCGGGTATTCAGATAATGTACTGTTATTGCCTAATTCTTTACAACTAAGACAAAATTTATTTTTATAAAAAAAATATATGTATGGTGAATAAAAGGATATGGAGTAAATGCACATGGGACAAAGTCTCTACAAATACATGGTAAAAACAAGCAAAGGAACAACGCTTTTATTGTTGTTCTTCATCTTGAAGTCACCATGAGGCCTTCAATAATGAGCTTTGCTCATACCTCATAGTAAGTTCAAGACGGCCCCTAGCACCGGTTTAAGCGGAATTCTTTGCTAATTGTCGAGCAACGCTACATCCATGTCTTTCTTGGTCATGGGTGTCATCCTTTGCCAATCACTGTCATCCTAATAAATATGTTTAATAAGGGACGATTTTGATGTCTAAAGAATACGTTTCAGCATTGTAATGCTAGAGAAAACAAACCATTGAATAAAACTGCAAAATAAAAAAAATATTGCAGGTAATACTAAGTATTCTTTATATACATTGAGATTTAACCTTTAAAAATGATCTCTTAATGTTTGAAATAAAGTATCCGATAACTCAAGCTGAATAAATATCATGACGAAATCAGAATCTGAATTATTTATAGCATAATTAGAATTGGAATAAAATCAAATACATCAAAGTTTAAATGTCAATGTTTTAACAGTTTACCATAAGCGTATAACCTTATCCTTGTCAAGAAAACTGTAGTACACAAAATATATATTTTCACAAAAGATGTCAGGCGTAAGAAAATGCCGTTAAACAGTTCGCAATGAAACAACGACAGTGGAATATCGAAGGAACAAATTAGTCAAAATCAAAGTCCGTAGACATGCAAAAAACGGGAAAACAGAAAAACAAAGACAAAACCAGGACACGAGACAGCCAGAAGTCATTGAAATAAAAAAGACGACATTCAAATCTAAGGCACTCATTATGTGAACTTCCATGAAAACCGGGAGTAACATAAAACACGAACTCAACAGAAATTTTTGACAATGTCTTAATAAAATTTTCAGTTGAAATTGATTTACTAACTTTATATTTTACGAAAAGATATGGAGTAAATGAACATGAGACCATTACACATATATGAACTCCATCTGCAAAAATTATTAATGAGCTGTATTGCTATTTCGGAAATACATTCCTCATCAGCAGCACTAGAACCCAAACATAGGAAATCCATAATTGAAAAATATGTTTAAAATGCATAAAACCAAATGAAGTCCGAATAATTAGCAATATGTCTTTATTCTTTCTCTTTAGTTAAAAATATTAAAGTCCTGAAGAAAAATATTTATAAGAAAGTCTAAATAAATTTTTCAGACAAAATTGAATTATTTAGTTTATGTCTTCTAACTTTCCTCTTGGTAAAAATTAACAAATACCAGAAGAAAAATAAGAAAAACAAATTATTAATTAGAATTTTATTAATTCACTAATATGAGATTTGCAGGTGCATGGTATAATTTTGAGTTAAATATTTTAATATGATAAACATTATTGACATAACCTATTTGATGTTGTTTTCTCTACAGCGAGATATGCCACAGAAACACTTTGAAGTTCTTATACAGGACCTGTTTTCAGTTGAATTCGACGACACAAATGAAAATCCAAAATATTTAAATATACCACCAATTTCGCATACAAACATGGAATACAGTTTGAGGCAACCAAACATCAAGAAGGAAATCTCGTTTTGATGTATACATATGTATGCAAAACTCTAAAGCCTATTGGTAGTTAAAAAAAGATTGTGATGATAAACAAAATGAAAATTCAATGGTATTCATAATTATGCGATTGTTTTTTGAGCTAACTTGCTTAGAGTATCTGTATTCTGTTGTCATGACATTTTGTGTTATTTCTTTACGATAAAGTATGATGGTATTTACACAGGTTGCGAACTGATTCATTCCCTTGTGATAGAGATTTAGACAGTATTGCATGCAGTTATTATTTTTTTGAAATCACATGGAAATATGGAGTAAAGTTAGGTAGATAATTTTGTTTTTAATCTGAAATTGTCCTTTAGCTACAAAGTACTGTTGATTGTGTCTTGATGTGTACGTTCAATATAGAGTAAGGGTAAGCGCATTACTATTAGGTTCTCTAAATCGGAAAAGGCAACTTAAAAGTTTGTAACTTGATGATCTTCTTTACAAAATCGACTGATGTTTTGGTTCAAAGCCAAAGTGAAAAAATATATCCATATAGTCTAGCTGTAATTATAATCTACCAACCTAACTGTTCTGACACACATGAATGTCGTCATATCAAACGCCAAATTTCTATTAATATACCCAAAGAATTGTGACCATTTTCTTATCAAAATAGCTAAAAGTTTTGATGAAACAAGAATATCTGTATTTGTTTTTATTTGTATGTCCATTTTACCATAGGGCATGGGAGAGAAGATAGGGGTGGTTTGAGAACTCATAAACCGGTTTATGTCTTTACATTTACCAATGAATTCCGCTCAAATCGGTGCTACTGCACTTACTAGGAGGTATGAGCATAGTTCATTGTTGAAGGCTTCATTGTGACTTCAAGATGAAAAATAAAAATAAAAGCATTGTTCTGTTTCTTCCTTTAATCATGTTTTTGTAAAGACTTTGTCTCATGCGCATTTACTCCATATCCTTTCATTGTTAATTTAAGACTGGAGTTTGTCCCTCTTGCAGTATGGAGTCCGTAAAAAGATTCCCCGTGCGAGAGATGTATGCTCACTATACATTTCAGTTAAGGTGTACTTGTTCTTGAGAGTGTCAATATGTTGTGATTGCCTTTTATGAGTCTTTGTCAGGCACCGGATGGCAGCAGTTTTAAGAACACTTTGCTAGTAAATTTTATGTTTGTTGACATCCCAACATCCCTGAACAAAAAAAGGTGATACATGAATGTAGCGTGGCTCGACATGGTGACATCAAGATGAAGATCAACAATAAAAGCATTGTTCCGTTGCTTGCGTTCATCATATATTTGTAGAGGTCTTTTCTCATGTGCATTTACTCCATATTGTTTTCATTATTTATGTAATCCTACCACTATCATTTGCTAGTGCCGATGCCAAGTAGGGATATTTCGTGTATTATAGTCATTTTCCCTTGTCTTTTGTCTGTTTGCGTTTGTTTTTCTTGTGCAGTTCCCTAATGGATCTCGTTTTTGGCTATGTTTTTCGACCATTGTAGGTGTTACCTGTTATCATTTTTAGGGTTTGTTTTAATAGAGTGTTATAAATTTTTGGTTGTTTTTTTATATTCAGCGATTATTTTTTTTATTCATTGGTCTATATTTTCCACAAGTTTATATACTTTTTTGGACGAGACACCAGAGACAAGTAATAATCATCATTACACAAATGTAATTACACTATTGCCTGTCTAAATGACTTACTTCTTATAATTTTCCAATAATTAAATTTTGCATTGCTAGTGACATAAAAAAATACATACCAATAATAATGATAATAATAGTAATAATTATAATAAAAACTAGACAAACATGCAAAAATGTTAAAAACAAAAAATTCTGATTTGTGGTTAAGAAGATTTTAATTTTTTATATTTAATTAAAGCAGCAATTGTCTGTTTCATTATTTTACAACGTATCTATTTTGGTTTCCTTTCAAACCATTCGAACTATTTGGGTTATCGTAACGTCATGTTATGTTTATGATGAGGAAGTCATCTGTGCATCAAGAAGTTTTTGTTTAAAAATGTAAAATTTTGAAAAGGAACTTCAACACGAATAAAATTAAGTTCTGTATTCGGAAGGTTTGGTTGTTATTTTAAGATTGCATTTATATTCTTACGAGAATGAATTCCTCGAATAAGATTAAAATAAGGTTGCCAGAGCCTTCAATCTCACTTATAGATATATTGATGATGTTCTTTTGCTAAATGGATCCCATTAATATATCCACCAGAACTAGAGATAAAGGAAACGACAGAAGCCACAAGAACTACATTTTCTTTGAACTTAAATCTTGAATTTGCCGAAAATGGTCATCTCAGTACTAATATTTACGACAAAGGGACGATATTAATTTCAAAATTATCAATTTCCCTAACATGGACTGTAAAATTCCAGCTTCTGCTGACGGAGTGTATGTTTCACAACTGATTTGTTACACGAGAGCTAGCACAAATTATACAGATTTTCTAATTAGACATAGTTATCTCCAGGACCGCCTTATTAATCAAGGCTGCAAAGGATTCCTACTCATGCGATCACTGAAAAAGTTCTTTAATAGATATCAGTCCCATGTGAAAAAAATTGAAGTTAGTCCGAACTCTGATTCAAGATTCCTTCTTTACTTTATACTGGGATGATTATTTCATTTAACTGTCTACGGCCTTTCAATAGTAATTGCTGTTGTGTTGCTACCGGACACTACCACAATGAAAGGGGAAGTTTAGGTAGCGAAAAAAAAAAGAAAAAAAAAGGTTTAACCAACCATTTCTTTGTAAATGTCTTGACCAAATCAGGGCCATTGCAGGTGATTTTCACCTGGTTTGGCTTTTTCTTTAAAGGACTTGACCACTCTGTTCGGTACTTTTTTATTAATCCAATTACAACGCGAATTACATCACCCTTTAATCGAACTATTGCATTTAAGCGTTTATTTAATAATAGGACTATTAAACATCATCATTTATGGGCAAACACACAAATTAATTTCCCATAATTTGCAAAAGTAACATTTTGAAATATTTCACTCATTTCTATATGTCGTTGGAACATGTCACAACCCTCAAAACAAAAAGGAATCGAATGGCTAATTGTCATTAAATTTTCGGGATTGCATGTGAGATGAAATTCTCCGTTATTTGGCAAACCCCGAAAATATAAAAAATTTCTTGTCGACATGAAAATCCTTGAATATGCATCTCCAACTTAAGTACAATATTATCATTCACATCTTTATTTCATTGGTTGGGATTTCTAAATACATTTTTGTCATTAAATTTTTCTTCCAAAACAGTCATTACAAATGTCCATTCTTTCAGTTATAAGTAAATAGTACACCGTCCAAGGCTGTGGCGTACTAATCTCAAGTAAGCACTACTTTTGTGTATCACTTCCGAAGGTCAGTTAGTGAACTGGGTCCACACACACACTATTTCATTTCTCTAATTCTAACTCCGTTGGGTTCCTACGATAGACCGTTATATTTTTTAATTTTTAGGCCCTGTATTAGCGTAAATATTCGCAAATCCGGGGAGATGAACAAGTTTCAACGTTGACTGAATTTATAGACAGCTTATTTTTTCGTTTAACCAACAGTCTGCATTTCCTTTCACTTTGTGTAAGAGAATCCCTGGTACTTGTTTTGCTTTAAAAAAAGAATTAGAGTGAGTACCGATGAAAACCCCAACATCTTATTTGTGCTTCGTGTTTACGGTATGTTATGGACCGATCTATGCTGAGCGCCCCATCAAAATGTGGGCTATTTTAATTTTTGGAAAATGACACTTAGAAAAATTGTTTGTTTTTATTCGGTTTTCCAATTGTTTTGATATAATCTGCACTTATGAGACTTGTTGTCGAAATGGTCATATGCAGAAGATAAATTAACTGCAATTTTGGGTACTTCATTGAACAAATTGTGTTTAAAAAATGAAATTAATCATTTTGGCTTGAATTATCTGTCTGTGATGTATTTTTCTGTCTTTTTTATCAATGCAAATTTCAAAGTCTAAGTCTTTTAATATGAAATTTTTGATTTTTGTCGATTCCAGTGGGATTCGAACCCCTTCTGTCAAGGTTGTAAGGGTTAAAAGTCTTCCAAGCTACCACTGGACCAACGTTGACTTGTTATAATTTCGGTTAATTATTATACTTAAGTGTTACATAAAATAAATCTGCAGTTCGTTCTATTTTACATCCCTGTGGTCTCCCAAAGAGATGGCGTGGGCAGTGTAATTTGTCTGTAATTTCTGTGCATTCGAAGGACAGCCAAGATAATCGATTTCAAGGAAAATAAAGATGTGTTTAGATAGTTTCGATCAAGACGTGTTAAGATAGTTTCGATCAAGACATGTTAAGATAGTTTTAGCGTGAAGCAGATCATGCTTACCCTTCTGGAACACCTGATGATACTCCAAGTTTTTAGTTGAAGTTCACTCTGTCAGTTGCTTTAGTTTTTTGTATTGTCTTGTATAGCATATCTGTCAAATTTTAGTTTTGTCTTCGTTGCTGTGTTTGTGATACCCATTTTGTCCTTTTTATTGCCCGACCACTTAAAACACTCACATAAGCTTTTCAAACTTTTACCCTGGTGCTGTTTTAGGGTTGGAGAAGTAACATGTACCCTGGAGTTTAAGTGAATTTTTCTAAGGGTTAGCAAATGACAATTATTAATCAGTCATCAAACAGATCTTTCAATACTACATGTATGTATATTCTTGCTGGCTGTGTAACGGGTGCCATGCGTGGAGCAGATCATGCTTACCCTTCTGGAGCACCTGATGATACCTCGGTTTTCATAAGGGTTCACACTGCTAGTGCTTTAGTTTTGTTGCGTTCTTGTTCATTTCGGTTTATTTGTTTTGTCTTTGTCATACATGTACTGTCTTAATTCGTGTTGCTGTGAATTGCCGTGATTTTGGATCTATGATTTTAGAATTTCCCTTTTCCTCGTTCTTGCTTCTTTATTCGTTTGCCGATGTATTAAGATCAAATAAGATCCATTTGTTTATTACGTTCAGGAACGATGAAGTTAATTTGTTAAGCTCAAACAAAGTCTCGATATGATCTTGTTTGATCGCGACAAACTAAACATCTCGGTCGCCCTTGAACGCAGTTATCTTGTTTGATCTTGATGACCTGAACAGGTCCTGATCGCCCTTGAAATCAATAATCTTGAAATACGAGATAATACATGTTTAACTGAGTCAACATCTGAATGCCGTTTCATCTCGAATATGACCCGTGGTGTGGGGAACATACATTTTTTTTGCATAATACATACCAATGTTTTCAACAAACACTTGTCTTTCCTTTAGCGATATTAACATTATATTTTTGTCTTAATTGCTGTGAAATATTTAATTTGATTGTTTTCATTGTAAATATTTGCTAGAGAAGACACAAAACTTATCTAAAATTTAGTATTGTAATGGATTTGACCCTAATGCTATTCCATATCAACTTGTGATTTTCTATTACTGTACATATATTGTACTTTCACGTGGTGAAAACATGAATGAAAGTGACAATAAAAGTCCGAAACGATCAAAGGAAGAGACCAGTAAGGAAAATCCGTATAACATTCGACTAAATCAGGGAAACACAATCCAACACAGAACATTTTTGGCAAGCCGTCATATTCCCGACTTGGAACGGGCATTTTATAAATAAAATGGTGGGTTAAACCAGGTTTAATGATGCATCAACCTCCCGCTTATATGACGACTAACTATAGCTTCTGTGTGCCCAGATGGTGTAAAATGTCATTTTAGAATTGAACGTTTATGTATAAAGAATATTAAGAATATATTAAAGGTAAGGTAGTTTATGCGTTTTTTGGTTATTCTAAGAATTAAAGAAAGCGCAAGCATTGCTTT
Organism: Modiolus philippinarum; assembly: GCA_002080025.1. NCBI lineage: Eukaryota > Metazoa > Mollusca > Bivalvia > Mytilida > Modiolidae > Modiolus > Modiolus philippinarum. The sequence continues at coordinate 149,649 of MJUU01007430.1, read as the reverse complement.
TTTTTTTAAAATTCGGGTCAATGCTATATTAATGAAAGGAAGATAAAAGGCAACACTTACAATGGCCGAACATTACAATCACATGCCACAATCAACCAGGAACTGCAGAACAAAAACAATAAAATGACAAAAGACAAACATATATAACGATAGGAACTCGGGATAGCCGGACTTGGTACCGGCACTGGTAACAGCCAGCGGTAGGGTTAAACCCGTTTATGGGTACCAAAACCTCCCCTTTCTCTATCCCGTTTCCCTAAAGTATAATAAACATACAAAATAAACCCAATGCAGGTAGACCACTAACTCTAAGACCACAATCTTGAATGGGAAAGAATAGAAAAAACGTAATTTAGAAAGATGGGTCGAGGAATGCTCGCCGATAAACTAGCCGGCTAGCTAAAGGAGCCTAGCCTGCTGGTAAAACACTGTCGCACTACGTAATAATAATCAAATTCAATACTTCCCGAAGGGTTTGGTAAAGAATCATCATGGATTTCAGTAGACATGGGCAGTATCAGTGAGAGGCCAGTATAATTGTAAAATCTTCAGGTCATTGGATCCCAAAGCCAATTTGACGGAATCATGAAGAATATCCGGTCAATATCCCTTATTACGTAAAGAATGTAAGTTACGTCCCAGTTTTTCTGGATTTTTGTATCATTTTTTGACATTTTTTAACAACATTTTCGTAAAAACGAGGGTGACAAGCACCCTAAAACCCTAACCCTAACCATATATATATATATATATATATATACGTCTGAAAATCAGCCCAATATCGTTAGATCTGCACGTTGGTAGTTCCCTCTCCGGGATTCGAACCATCACTGTTGTGACACCTATGGCAACACCGTCCGCACCACGTCCAGCGCCCTAGACAACGCAGCTACCTAGGCTATATAAAAAATAAAGCTTTCGGTAACCGGGTGATACCTCCTCGTAGGTTTAATCTAGGGTTGTAACGCAGTACATGCTGTATAGGTGCACGTGCAGATCAGCTGTGTGTATAGAAGAGATTGTTCAATGTCTTTCGACAAAGAATGCCGCCACACAAAGTTATAATTTTTATATAGTTGTCTAAGTATGTGACAACTCTTCATACTATACCTGTCCAATGGATAATATCGTGAGACATTATACTGGGCTTGATAAATTATTTATATATATGTTTGAAAATAAGCCCACCATTGTTAGATCTGCACGTTGGTAGTTCCCTCTCCGGGATTCGAACCATCACTGTTGTGACATTTTTTGCGACACCGCCTGCACTACGCCCAGCGCCCTAGACCACGCGGCTACCTAGGCTATATAAAAATATAGCTTTCGGTAACCGGGTGATACCTCCTCGTAGATTAAATCTAGGGTTGTAACGCAGTACATGATGTATAGGTGCACGTGCAGATCAGCTGTGTGTATAGAAGAGGGGATTCAATGTCTTTCGAAAAGGAATGCCGCCACACAAAGTTATAATTTTATATAGTTGTCTGAAGTATGTTACATCTCTTCATACTGTACCTGTCCAATGGATAATATCGTGAGACATTATACTGGGCTTGATGAATTATTTATATATACGTCTGAAAATCAGCCCAACATCGTTAGATCTGCATGTTGGTAGTTCCCTCTCCGGGATTCGAACCATCACTGTTGTGACATCTATGGCAACACCGCCCGCACCACGTCCAGCGCCCTAGACCACGCGGCTACCTAGGCTATAGAAAAATATTGCTTTCGGTAACCGGGTGATACCTCCTCGTAGGTTAAATCTAGGGTTGTAACGCAGTACATGCTGTATAGGTGCACGTGCAGATCAGCTGTGTGTATAGAAGAGAGGATTCAATGTATTTCGACAAGGAATGCAGCCACACAAAATTATAATTTTTATATAGTTGTCTGAAGTATGTGACAACTCTTCATATTATACCTGTTCAATGGATAATATCGTGAGACATTATACTGGGTTTGATGTGTTATTTATATATGAAAAAGAAGGAAATGGGTTAATGTCAAGGAGACAACATCCCATATCCAGGTTAAAACGACCAAAAACAAAACATCTAGGGGTCACCATATAGTCTTCAACACAGTGAGGAACCTAACACCATATAGTAAGACCTAAATGGCCCCGAAAAGGTAAAAACGTGAATAAATCAATGGAAACAAACCACAACCAATAATATACGTCTGAAAATCAGATCAAAATTGTTAGATCTGCACGTTGGCAGTATATATATTATCGTCTAAGGGGCCCGACAAACCTGGACAACTTACTGAAAACTCTGGATAAGCATTATTTTGCTTATACAAGCCCTTAAAAATTAATCATATATTCGTCTTAGGCAAGGGGCTAACAGAGCGCCAGAAGTGAGAAGTGATTAACGGATACACCATTCCTCTGCAAACTTCCCTATATGAATATTTTACAAAAGGATATGGAGTAAATGAACATGAGACCATAACACATATGTTAATTCCAACTGCAATAATTTTAATGAGCTGTATGGCCATTTCGGAAATTAATTCCTCATCAGCAGCACTAGAACCCAATCAAAGGAAATCCATAATTTCAAAAAATGTTTAAAATGCATGAAACCAAACTAAATCCGAATAATCAGTGGTATCAAATATAGCTAAGGACTAAACTACGATGGAGGGAGTTAATCGTTAGGTTTTAAAATTTACATAAACTTAGATAATAGTAATTGAACAAAGTGTACACATGAGATATTATCTCATGTACAAGTACACCATATCTAAGAAAAATAAAGAGCATACATCTCTACCACGGGGAATTGTTTTACCAACTCCACACTGCAATAAAAGACAAACTCCTGTATTAAATATTTTACGAAAGGATATGGAGTAAATGAACATGAGACCATAACACATATGTTAATTCCAACTGCAATAATTTTAATGAGCTGTATGGCCATTTCGGAAATTAATTCCTCATCAGCAGCACTAGAACCCAATCAAAGGAAATCCATAATTTCAAAAAATGTTTAAAATGCATGAAACCAAACTAAATCCGAATAATCAGTGGTATCAAATATAGCTAAGGACTAAACTACGATGGAGGGAGTTAATCGTTAGGTTTTAGAATTTACATAAATAGCTATATGCAGTATCCAAATTCAAATGATTGTTTATTCATATAAGGGAAGTTTGCGATGTTTTATCTTTGATTGTCAATCTTACATTAGCATACAAGTTCCGCAGAGGAATGGTGTATCCGTTAATTTTAGCTCATACGTAAATTATAAGCAACAAAGTGGCCAAACAAGAAAAACCCTAAACCCTCAAGAAAAACAATGATGTACTTACGATTTTGATCGAGATATTAGGCCTCATAAGTTGAGTAGTGTTACACCAACAAAATGATTTATATTTTCCAAAAAATTAAGATAATTGTCAATCAAGAAGCTGGTAAACAGTGATATTCTTTATGTTATTATTTACTTGAGTATCATTTCACTGCGTCAAGGAGTTGCCTTTGTATATCTATCTACATGAAGTCTAAAGAATATATAACAGGCTCATCTTCATACATTGAAAGTTATCATTTCGTGTATAATTAATTATATTTAACTTTTGTCGTATTATAATAAAAGACACAAAAATGTCCAGTTTGAAACAATTTGATTTATCATGAAAACAAGTTATTTTTGCATGTATAGTTACAAAAACAGGAAAACAGCAAACACCTACAATGGCCAGGAACTACAATCACATGCCACAATTTACAAGCAAACTGCACCAGAAAAACAATAATGAAAACAAGAGACAAACATAAATAACGATAGGAACTCGGGATAGCCGGACTTGGTACCGGCACCATCAAAAGCCAGTGGTAGATATGCTTTGTCTTAAATAATTTTATTAGGTAATAAAACAGTTATTTAATACATATTACAAAATATCGAGGTTACTGTATACTGCATATGAGGGCAATAGACTAGAAAATTGTGCCCTCAGTGTCAGAAACCCCCCAAGTGTTCTATTGCCCTCGGGTTATAGGACACTTGGGCGTGTCTGACACATTGGGCAAAATATAAAACATTCTAGTCCATTGCTCTTATATGCATTAAATAACTATACAATATTTTAGATTCATCTTCATCGATGATGTTTGTGTATAGAGTTGTCATTATAGCTGATTCTTTACTTGTAAGATTTTCTTGTAATTGCTTCTTTACTAAAGAGATTAATAAAACAATTTCCATAATTAAAATTTATACCATCATATTGTTTGAGGAGAGAAAAGTAACATATGCCATGAAATTTAATTTGTTTGTCTCGGGGATAGAAATGACATTCAACCAACCACATAATTTGATTGTCACTGTAATGGTAGCCATAGCTGGAGAAAATCGTTGCCCACTAAATTGACAACACGAAAAGAATATGTGAACACGTAAAAGAACAAAATCCCTATAAAATCGTGACAAGATTGAGCAACGAAAACGCTATCATTGTTGTTCCTCATCTTGAGGTCACCACGAGGCCTTCAACAAAGAGCTAATAACAAAATACCGAAGTAACAGTTAATTTATTTTCTGCATATAAGCATTTCGACAACTTATGTCTCATCATGCTAAATGTTGAACAACGCTACATCCATGTATTTTCACTTCTTGTCATTGGTATTGGGTCGTACATCATGGTTGATAATGTATCTTAACTCAATACATTTGTAAGTATCTGTTTATTTTGTAATAAATGATAGAAATGTGATTTCAATGAGAAATGTAGTGAACAAATGATATAAATAGAATAACAACATAATAATAAATAAGATGAATGAATTTACTGCTATATGACAGTAGTCAAAAATGCGTTATATTATTGCACACTTCTATAAAGGAGGACCGGCTTTCCTGTCGCCTTTGGTACGAATTAAGTTGTAAGGCATGCTATTCTCACTTTATATTATGTTATTCTACCAGCAAACCTGGTATAATTTCAATAAATTCCATTAGTTTTTTCTTTCTCTCTTATAAGTTCTATACTTGTACAAGATATGCAACACGCAATAGTGCAATATGTTGGTGGGAATAAAACTTTGTATGTACAGTATTTAAATCAGGAATTTTCGACGACCATAATAAGAAATATCTTTTATAGGCATCAAAATTATGTTTGATTGGGAACAATAAGATATATCTAGATTCACTGATTTTTAAAGTTAATCGATTGCATAAGATCATTTTTAATGGCATTAGTTTGAGCATGTGCATAGCAATATTTATTTTCAGTGTTGTAGGCATCACGCAAATGAAAGAAAAAAGATCAAAGACAGATATGACAGATATGTTCTAGGACATAAACAGACAAAGAGGTAGACTTTGATTTACAAACATCGTGAAGGTAAGTCACCTTCTTTCCCAACCTCACTGTATATTTCAATTGCAAATTATAACCCCATGCCTCTTTATCTAAGTCTCTTGAATCATAGACCCTTTCAGACTTAAGTATTGTTTGGTTTAGTTACATCAATGGCAAATTATAGCTTTTTAAATCGTGGGAATCATTCAAATATTCAGACTTGCTTCGAACTATGATGAAAAGATCGTCAAATTGTTCCATGAAAATGAATTATATGTGTACTGTAAAGCCGTCTGTATTTCGCGGTAAATTTACACGATTTTAGTTCGCGTAGTTTTGAATTCGTGTTGCCAAATTATTGATAATTGACTTAATAATAAACAAGTATTTTTGTGCTGTTTTATTTTCACGCTTCCATTTTAAACTTGAAAATCGGGAAAGTTGCTAAAATTTCTCGGTTTACAGTATATTTTATTGTAAATTGGGGTTCTAGTGCTGCTGATGAGGAATAAATTTCCGAAATGGCCATACAGCTCATTAAAATTATTGCAGTTGGAGTTAACATATGTGTTATGGTCTCATGTTCATTTACTCCATATCCTTTCGTAAAATATTTAATACAAGAGTGTCTTTTATTGCAGTGTGGAGTTGGTAAAACAATTCCCCGTGGTAGAGATGCATGCTCTTTATTTTCCTTAGATATGGTGTACTTGTGCATGAGATAATATCTCATGTGTACACTTTGTTCAATTACTATTATCTAAATTTATGTAAATTCTAAAACCGAAGGATTAACTCCCACCATCGTAGTTTTGTCCTTAGCTATATTTGATATTACTGACTATTCGGATTTCGTTTAGTTTTATGCATTTTAACATTTTTTGAAATTATGGATTTCCTTTGTTTGGGTTCTAGTGCTGCTGATGAGGAATAAATTTCCGAAATGGCCATACAGCTCATTAAAATTATTGCAGTTGGAGTTAACATATGTGTTATGGTCTCATGTTCATTTACTCCATATCCTTTCGTAAAATATTGAAAAAGTGGAGATGTGCAACCATTCGACATAAACTCAGTATAAGGGATCGTAGTAAAACAATATTTCAATTTCATGATAATATGAACAGAAACAGTAAAATATCGAAGTTACTGTTCTTGCAGATCAGTATTTCGACAACTTATGTCTCTGTAGTACAGATCAAATCAAAGCATTATGTAGTCTATAACTCGAAATACGTGTAGAAGCTTATAAAGACAAAGAATCCAATAGGATCTAAATAGAAACACAAAAATCAACCATTGACAGAGCTTTGCTTGTGGGAGATACTTCTTAGTTTTGAATTTAATAAGTAGGACATGTTCAGATGAAACTCTTTTATGATAAGATGAGGTATGCCGACATAGTGCGCTGATCTACACTTGAAAGACATAAGTTGTCGAAATATATACATCTTCTGAATGAGAGGAATGATATGGCCGAAGTAAAAAGTAATCAATCATTTCGGATAGTGTAGATAAAACGACTAGAGTTTATATAAGTTTGCGATGTTTTAGCTTTGAATGTCAATCTAACATTAGCATACAAGTTCCGCAGAGAAATGGTAAATCCGTTTTTATTTCTCACTTCTGGCGCTCTGTTTGCCCCTTACCTTAGAGAAATATATAATTAATTTTTAAGGGCTGGTATAAGCTAATTTTGCTTATCCAGAGTTTTCAGTAAGATGTCCAGGTTCGTCGGGTCCCTCAGATTGAAATGGTAAGAACTTATTAAAAGATATAGCAGCACATCCATTGTTTTAATGGAGACTAATAGATTAGATAGTAAGAGGATTTCACCAGTTTAAATTATGCTTGTTGACAATACCGCATCAGCCAACTGTCCTAATACTAATGTAGTGTTGCTTTACATCTTATTATGAATTCATCTAAAACCAGAGCGAGGCGAAGTTTAAAATGACTAAGAGGTATGAGTAAATCTCTGTGTCGAAGCCCAATGGGGACTTCAAGATTAAGGACAACAATAAATGGGTTGTTGCATTGCTTTGTTCTAATATGTTTTTTACGGATATTTTTCTCATGTGCATTTATTCATTATTTTGTCCCTTTTGAAAGACCTTCTAAGCCACTTTTAGTTCTCTAACTTCCATTTTTGTCATAATGGTTCTGACAATTTATTCCATCAATGCATGTGGCAGGTCTGCACCTCATCTTAAATAGCCACCGGCAAGGAAAATTGTTTAACATGGACCTTAACGAAAATGAATTTAAAGATCTTCTAAGACTTTACAAGACAAATTATAACCACAATAAGTCACAATAATTCTTAGGGTCCCCACAAAACATGTAATATCAAGGTTCCTACTTCATCGAAGATGGCTGCCAACGGGCAGCAAAGCTTAGCAAAAGAAAAAAGGAAATGTATTAGAGTTAATATCTAAAACCAACTTTACATATATCTCGATAAATGGATTCAAAAATGTTTGATTTGATCTACAATGAAGACACATAAGTTGTAAAATTGTCATCTGTAGAAAATAAATTTCCAGTTACATATGTATCATACTTACTCAAAATATCTTACATTTTCTTCATTATTAAGTACCAGTCCATCGAAAAAACAGGCAAAGTGCATTGGTACGGTAGTACATTTAGCAAAAAAAAAAATGCAAACTTTTGATATTTTACGAAAGGATATGGAGTAAATAAACATGAGACTATAACACATATGTTAACTCCAACTGATGTTTGATTTTAATAAAACTAACCATAGATAGATCAAAGTTCTTTGTCATTTTGCCCTTTTAAGTTATCAATGTCCAAATTTAGTTGCAATGTACAGTGTACATTAAAATATACGGAAAAGATTTCCTACCATGTTTTCTCTATATAACCAGTCAAAATTCTCAAGACCAACACATGTTCGAATGTAAAAACTTTATGGGGCATGTTTTTATGACCAATTGAATACAACTAAGCCAAAAAAATACAGAAAATACATTTTGATGTGCTGCCTACTGCCTGACTCTAAGCTTGATTACTACTTTAGGATTTACAAGAAGACAGATATATTACATAATAAATATTAAAGACCGAAACAATTGCTTCACATCGAAATGTTTTTCTTCAAATTAGAATGATTTAATATTTCAGTGAAATTAAATATTAATTTGAAAGAAAAAAGTAAAAAACAATTTAAATCCAGACAAGAAACGATCAATACATGGTTTTACACTTTTTTTTGTTCAGCATTGTATCTGGAAGTGTAAAGAAAACGTTCGATAAGGGGCTGATTTTGCCCTAAATTTCGGCGATTTTTTAAGTTGTACCTGAATATTTTATTTTTTGTTTCTTTGAAAGTTCAGATCCCACTAAAGAAAATACAAAATTTAGAACCCATGAAGTCATAGTAGGTATAGTTCTGATGTCATGTTCCAGCTACTTTTGAACGTTTTCATAGAACAAAGAAATTTTGCACATTTTCCACGCTTTAAACTACAACTTCTCATGAACAACTGAAATCACGGCTGAAAATTTTAATTCATAAATGCTTCTCCCGCAAGAATGGCCAACGACGATATTACTATAATGTTGCAGGTAGAGAACAAGCATACTTTCTTGTGTAGTGCCCTTGCAAATTGTTGCATGTAATTATAATTTTTGGCCATTGTAGGTGTTTCCTGTTATCCATTTTTTAACATTTGTGAAATACTACTCAGATTCGCAGAAAAAATATACGGAGGAAGAAGTGATTAATATGTTCGACAATATATTTGTCCAGTTTGGAAGACTTGTTTTTCAACAGACTATTGGAATTCCAATGGACACAAACTGTGCACCTCATTTAGCCGATCTGTTTCTCCAATTATATGAAGAATGATTCATCGTAGAACTTCTTCACAATAAAGATAAAAAACTGGTCCAGTCCTTTAATTTCAGCTTCCGTACATATATGATATTTTATCACTAAACAACCCTCGCTTTGGTGATTTTCTTCATCTTATCTATTCAAAAGAGCTCAAAAAAAGGATACTAAAGATACTTCCACATCAGCCTCGTTCCTTGGCCTTCATTTTGAAAATGACAACAGAGGTACACTACAAACTAGGCTTTGCGACAAACGCGATGATTTCACTTTTCTAATTGTCAACTACCCTTTTCTTTGCCGCAATATTCCAAAAGTACCGGCATATGGAGTTTACATCTCTCAACTCATTCGTTACTGAAGAACCTGTAGTCGCTACAGTGACTACCTTGAGAGAGCTCGGTTGCTTACAAATAGGCTACTTAAGCAAGGGGTTGTTGCCCATAACTTGAGGTCATCACTACAGAAGTTTACGGTCTACACTACGTTATGCTATATCTGTTTCCTAGATACAAGTTTCTTTGTATATGGCTTTGGAATGTATATTTTCAAGCGTTATGACCTATATTTAACCCGAAGTGTAGCTCAGAAAGTATCCTTCAAGTTGTAGATTAGACAATTATGTCCTTTTTGTCTAGCATTTCGTCGATTAATTTGGTAGATTTTGCTTTGTAGTTTGAATTATATTCCTTATTCGTTTATTATATCGTTAATGGTAATAATTTTACACTTAATTCTTCATACAAGTTGTGAAAAGTAATGGGCTCAGAAATTCATTTTGTTTTTACCTCACCAAATTTGTTGTCTTGCCCATTATAAATACATTCGGGATAAGGGGGAGGTTTGGGTACCCATAAACCGGTTTAATCCTACCGCTGGCTTTTGCTAGTGCAGGTACGAAGTCCAGCTGTAACGAGTTCCTATCGTTTTAAGCTCACCTGGCCTAAAAGGCCATGTGAGCTTTTGCCATCACTTTGCGTCCGTCGTCCGTCGTCCGTCAACAATTTCAAAAATCTTCCCCTCTGAAACTGCTGAGCCAATCGTAACTAAACTTGGCCTGAAGCATCACCAGGGTGTGCAGTTTAAAAATTGTGTTCGATTAGTCCGAAGACCAAGCAACATGGCTGCTGTTACTAAAAATAGAACATAGGGGGTAAATTGCTGGTTTTTTTTTGCAAATAACTCAAAAACCGTGACAGATTTTAAAATCTGGAACAAAAGTGATCAGCATAGCAAGATCTACCTACCCTGCAATTTTGAAGAAAATCCAAAAACCCGTTTTGGAGTTATTGCCCTTTTTCTGTAAAATTTGCAAAATCTGAAATTTATTAATTTTTTATCAGAAAAACTATAGGAAATAAAAGTCAACTTTAATTGCTAAAATGTTCAGCATGTTAAGATCTACCAACCCTGAAATTTTGAAGATAATCCAAAAACCCTTGTAGGAGTTATTGCCCTTTTTCACGGAATTTTCGAAATTTTCATATTTTTCATCTTTAATTTCCAAACTATAGAAGATTAGAAGATGAAGGTTAAGTGTAAATTGATAAAATGTTTGCAATGCTGTGGCGACTTCAAAACTGATGTTGAAAATGATTGGTTGACCGTCATTTTCAAAATGGCCGCCAAAAAAGGCGGGAAAATTAATCATTTTCCGATTTCAATGAAATTTGGTTTCGAAATAGATATTGATGTTGCGACTTCAAATCAGTGTTGAAAATTATTTGTTGACCACCATTTTCAAAATGGTCGCCAAAAAGGCGGGTAAATTCAACATTGTCCGATTTCAATGAAATTTGGTTTTCAAAAAAGTATTGATGTAGCAACTTCAAAACTGATGTTAAAAATTGTTCGTTGACTGCCATTTTCAAAATGGCCGCCAAAAAGGCGGGAAAAATTCAACATAGTCTGATTTCAATGAAATTTGGTTTCCAAGTGGATATTGATGTCGCTACTGGAAAAAAGGGGTTGAAAATTGTTTGTTGACTCCCATTTTCATAATGGCCGCCAAAAAGGCGGGAAAATTCAACATTGTCCGATTTCAATGAAATTTGGTTTCCAATAAGGTATTGATGTTGCAACTTCAAAAATGATGTTAAAAATTGTTCGTAGACCGCCATTTTTAAAATGGCCACCAAAAAGGCGGGAAAATTCAACATTGTCTGAATTCAATGAAATTCGGTTTCCAAGTGGATATTGATGTCGTTACTGCAAAACCGGTGTTGAAAATTGTTTGTTGTTTGCTATTTTCAAAATTGCCGCCAAAAAGGCCGATTTCAATAGAATTTGGTTTCCAAATAGATATTGATGTCGTGACTTAAAGATATGGTGTTAAAAATGTTGTTGACTGCCATTGACCAAACGATGTGTCGACTTCAAAACTGAATGATGTCGAAAGTGGTCCTTAGCAAGACAATTTTTGTCAAAAAAACCCAACAAAGAAGTACAGTAAAACATGATCAGACTTAAAATAGAGTCCAAGTTAATGGTGGTGTAGTTTCCTAGCAGATTGTGGCATGTAATTATAATTTTCAGCCATTGTAGGTGTTTCCTGTTGTCCCTTTTATTTCAATCGGGATTTTTTTTCCATTTTGAGTTTTCTATTTGTGAAAGTATTTTTTCAATAACAAACAAACAACACAAATAAAATAATTAATAATATGAAAGAAAATAATGACGGAAGAAGTTATTATTTTTAAGTTTGCGAATGCAACAATGTTTCGAGGTTTGCTAAAAAAAGGGATTTTAGCACTGCTTTCAGATTCTTTCGATAGTACCTGTTTCCCCAACAAAGGTAGGTACCTGTCCATATCAACATTCATTAAAAATACGTTTGAAAACTTAATAGGCTACATCAATTGCAGCATGATCGAGCCACAGCGCAGTACCAGTAAACAAACAAAATATTACCCAAATATGACTACGGAAAAATTGAACTTAAAGGTTAAAAATTAACCTAAATTAAGATACAAAAAAAGACAAACAAAATTAACAGAATATAAAACAAAAGCAAAAACGAATACACAAATACAAAAAGGAATGGAAAGTGAAAGTGACTTGTCATCTTCATTCCCTATCTCAAAGACACATTAATGGCATATCCAACAGTTTCTCCTCATATTGTCAATTTCTGAAATTCCTAATATGTTGTTACCTATTTTGTTTCCATGGATATAAATGTCAAAGGTATATCGGTTTGCATTAAAACTAAAGTTCTTATTTCAAGAAAATGTAGTCCAATTATAATTGACGCCATGAATATTAAAGCAGCAGAAAAATAAAAATGTTTTTGAGAAGGAATCATGATCATCTCATCTCCTTTACATCAGGAAATAAAAAAAAAAACACTTTTTTAGCAAAATTGACTTTAAAGTCTAACAAGAAACTAATTTGTCCATAACTTAGAGCTTTTTCATATTGTCAGCTTTATAAAGTTTTGATATTATGTACTTCTGAAGATTGTTAACCCCCATAAAGTTCGCAAGGCAAAATGTTACAAAAGAATTTTACTCGCGAAGAATATGATTTTTTTCCTGAGACATATCCCCATGGAACAACGGCAGGAGAATACCAAAGGAACAAGGGAAGATATGCTAATAAAAATCAAATTCAAAGACATGGCAAAAACGACAACAAAGAAAAAAAAATTAAAAGACAATACAAGGACGTGAGACAGTCACAGGGCACGGAACTAAAAGGACAACATTAAGAACCAATGCACTCATAGTGTGAACTCCCATGAAACATGACAGTGACATCAGGTGTTGCAGAAGGGTAAGCATGTCTTGTTCCGCTTAGCGGCACCCCTCACACTATCAGTGAGTCAATCCAGGTTTGAGTCAAAGCCGGTTTTGTTAAATCCATGAAGACGTGAAATCTAGCTGAAAGTGTCTGTTTTCATATCAGACAAAGACATGTTATATCTGTTAATGGTGTCTTGATGACGGCAATAGAATTTCTGAAGGGATCAAAGCAAATCCTTGACTTTTGAGACAGTGTTTTTCCTCAATTATAAAAACAATCACTGTTTAAACTACATGTCGACGGTACGAATACTGCATAAACTGCATGTACTTAGGAGCAGTGGATAATACAAAATTATTGACATAATTAAGATCTTTTGTGTTTTTTTGTTTTATAGCTATGAAATTGGTATAGCAATATGATATCATATATTTATATATTTTTAGATCCCACTTAACATGGAAAAGACATCTTTGTTGCTAATCTATATTCTTGTATTGTGTAATTTATTCCCTTTGGGTAAAGCAGAAGAAAAATGTAATTTTAAACAGACTGAAATGATGATAAACTGCACAAAACGTTCCTTGGATATAGTTCCACAGTTTTCTAACCTAAATAGAAATTTCATATTCCAACTGTAAGTCCTGTGTTACACAATTTTAGTTTCTAAATTATTAAATAAATATACAATGAAAGTATATGGAGTAAATGAAACATAGTCTCTACAAAACCATGGCATTGGAACAACGCTCTATTTTGATTTGAACGAATTACTCAATACCGATGTTACTGTGAATTTAGTTTCTGTATATGCGCATTTCAACAACTTATGTCTTTCAGTACAGAAAAAAAATCTAAACATTCGGAAGACCAGAAACTAAAAAATAAAAAAAACTGATAAAGAACAAATACAAAATAGAGTCTAAGTGTAAAGCAAAATCAGCTAAGGACTTATAATAAATACATTCTTTATTTTGACTTTTACTTTTTGGACAATATATGTTCGAATTTCCTTCATCTGCAGGTAATAAGCATATAAAACCAACAATACTTATATATTATTACATATCAATTTTTATTTTGGCTCTAGTATTTGACTCCAGTACAAATACCAAAGGAACGATATTCAAAATGACAATGTAATAATATATTAATCACATATTCTTAAGCTGATGAAGAAGAAACAATCAAATATATTAAATAAATAACAATCAAATATGCAATAAAGAAAACACAATATTGTAAAAAAAAAAATTAGAATAATACATTGCAGTTCTTTTAAGTAAGCACTGTGAAAAAAAAAAAAATTCTGGAATCTTTAATTCGAATGACGATTTTTGAGGTCACACTATGGATTTAAGAGGGTGAATATCGATATCAGCCCTAAATGCAATTAACCTTATTTGGCTTCCGGCTATTATTTGACATGCAAAAATATGGGATAATAAAAAGGCTTCTAAGAAGAGTATCAACAAGTCATGTAGCAATATATTCTTGTAGAACAACCATAGATTAAAAAAAATACATAAAATAACAAAATGCTGAAGTTCCTTTCAATTTATTTTCTGCATATGCGAATTGCGACAAATTATGTTTCATCAGTGCAGACCGAACAAAAACATTTGGATGTCCATTAACCGAAACACATGACAAAGCTGATAGAGAACAAGTAACCAAAAGGATCTAAACAGAAAAGCCAAAAATTCAGCTAAGTACAGAGCTATGTATGAGGGAGATAAGTTAATAAGTCAAATTTATGAGATAAATATGTCACAATTATCAGATAATTATCTCATAATTATGAAATAGTATCTCATAATTATGAAATAACCTCTCATAATTATAAGATAAAATCAAAAAGTTATGAGATAATTATCTCAAACTTTTGAGATAATATCTCATATTTATGAGATAATTATCTCATAATTATGACTTATTATCTCATAATTATGAGATTGTTTTATGAGATAATTATCATAATTAAGAGTTTTTTTCTTCATGTGGCATCAATACGCATCCGTTTAATACAGATGTATGGAGTGTAAATTTCTTTTTTGTTTCAGATTATTTACCCTTCTTGTAACCAATCGTTTAACTCGTCTCATTACAAGGAATCAGACAATAAACATTTTTTTATTTAAAAAAATCCCTTGAAAAAATCCCAATACAGTTGTACCACTAGCAGATATCTTATTATCTTGATTCGACATTTTGATCTTATCACGATCTTGACTCAGTTTTGTTAAGTCTATGTAAGATATTCAGTCGCATTTTAAGATGGTCAAGATCAATCGAGATAACAGTATTCAAGGGCGATCAAGATGTGTTGAGTCGCTCTTGATCAAACAAGATCAAATCGGGATCTTGTTGATATTAACAGACTTCACTTGTCTTAAGCGTTCATGAACACACACACACACACACAAAAAAAAAGAAAAAAGAAACAATAGAGTCTCATTCGATAATAAACAATTTAACATATCTTGATGGTTCTTTATATCAATTTTCTTGAAAATAAGCTTAAAATCTTACATTGCCTTAACAAAATTGTGTTAAGCTTGTGTACGTAGAATGTACTTTTTTGGTTCAGATATTTTACTCCTCTTGTGATTACCTATTCTACTTTTTACTTATCTTTTAACAAGAGATCAGAAAATGTACATTATTCCTTGATTTTTTCGAACAAAGTTTTTTTTGTATTTGACAACAGCAGTAGAAGACCGAAGGAACAAAGGAGTGAAATTCACAACAATCTAAGCCCAATGACACGGCAAAAACAAGAAAGATAAGTCTTATATTCAAGTAGCTGATCTTTGAAGGGTGCACTTTTTTGTTTCATATATTCAATCCAACAAATGACATTTCCAGAAAAAAAATATTTCATTTATATTTACATTTACTTATCAATCTATTTAAGTTCACCCATGTGGTTGATAAAAGCTTTCAGAAACGGATGTCATTAAGACTATCCTCAGGCCATTATTACGGAGCGAGAACACAGAACTTGGCCATTGTAAAAATGCTCATTCATTAATACTATACGATTAACCAAATCAGGTGCTTCACAATCGATAATATTGAAATTTAAATCATAAGATTGAACATTGAAAATTAATATATTGCCTTTTTCTAGTTTAAATTTGGGGTTTCTAAAAAGAATCAAAGGATTTTGAAAATCAATGTAAGCTTAAACGGTATCTTGGCATTTGGAAAGCTCACCACATCCTGAGTGCCTAAAAACTCTTGGTGTAAGTTTTCGAGTATCCGGTAGGTCTCTGATTTCCATGATTAATAATTTTCAGTAACTTTGTTATTTTGATACTTTTGATACTTGTCCCTGATTCCTTGTAGTCATTATCCACCACAATAAAATATAGTAATATCCTGTTCTGGCCTTGCTTGAGATGTAAAGTATGTAAGTAGGCATCGACCTAGTACTGATTAAAACAAATACCGAATGATTTGCATTGCAGTTTGTTTTTGGTGACCAACGAAGAAATATTTTAACGATATATAAGCATCACACTTTTTTCTTATTGAAAATTATGTCATTTTAACATTTCTCAAAACAGTGACGTATTTTAAAAAGCGTTGACAGTTATTATAGCTTTTTTCAATTAGTTACTTGGATGACAACCTTTTGACAAGTCTTAAGGATGACGAGTTTGATAAGTTCCCAAATCTTTTTGTGCTGTAAGTATCAAATTACTTAATACATTGGTAAAAAATACGAAAGATGAAATTGACACGAGGTATGTTTATTAGTAGTGTTAATCAGTCTGCCACACTCTACTTGTAGTTTAAATATAAAAAAAAAAACATAACACACCTACAAAAAAAACAAAACAAAAAAGAATATAAAATGCACACGACAACATAGTTAGAAACTGAAACAGTCAAACAGTCGTTTTAACTCCCTTCATCGTAATTTTGTCCTTAGAAAAAAAAGAAGGGAAATGGGGAATGTGTCAAAGAGACAACGACCCAAAGAGGAGTAATAACAACTCAAAGCCACCATAAGATCTTCAATGAACGTTTAGAAAACCCCACAACCAACGACAGGTCGGAGTCGGCCCCTGAATAAAGAGTAATCAAGCTCAGCGAAATAAACATCATCCTAGACTTCTATAGACTCCTTAACCATATTTGATATAAGTGACTATTTGGATTTCATCTGGGTATATGCATTGTTTTACACTGTTTGAAACTGTGGATTTCCTTTGTTTGTGTTCTAGTGCTGCTGATAGGGAATAATTTCCGAATTGGCCATACAGCTCATTATAATGTTTTGTAGTTTCAGTTATTATATGTGTTATTGTCTCGTGTTCATTTACTCCTTATCCTTTTGCAAAAAATGGCAATATGTAATAATAAAAACAGAATTATTGCTGCTTCATCTTTCACAAAATTAGCTGCATTTATTATTATTTCGAAAAATCGTACCATGTATTCATGTTCAATGTTATGTGTTTTTAGACTCAAACAAAAGAAATACAAGAGGAGATAAAAGATCGTCATCGTATGTTTTTTTTTACTAAAAAGCGAATAGGTTATTACAAAAAAAAAATACAACAAAAAACAAAAAATGTCGGACTTAAAAATCAAAACACACAAAAAAGATAAAAATGGATAAACAGAAACAATGTCCTTTGTCGTCAGACTATAATGCCTACTGGAACGTTTAGTAGTAAACGTTCAAGTGATTGGACGACAACAAAGTACTGTACGACTGGGCTTGTGATATCCTTAGCAACTCACAGTCCATCAGCACAGCCATAGATCTAGTTTAAATAAAACTGAAGTAACTAGACACCTTAAAATAACCACGCAATATATTATACAAAATCACGTTTTTATGTCTTCTTCCTGCAATAACTAATAGTAAGAAAAAGAAGGGAAACGGGGAATGTGTCAAAGAGACAACGACCCTAAGGGGAGCAATAACAACTCAAAACCACCATAAGATCTTCAATGAACGGTGAGGAAACCCCACATCCAACGGTAGGTCGGAGTTGGCCCCTAAATAAAAGAGTAATCAAGTTCAGCGAAATAAGCATCTTCCTAGACCTCGATAGACATAAAGTGAACTAACTAGAAAACAGACAAGACACACAAAGGCTTAATAAATTTCCTGACTTAGGACAGGCGCAAACCTGCTGCGGCGGGGTTAAACTAGTTTTATTGGGCCCAAACCTTCCCCCTATAGCCAATGTGATAAATAAAAAAACGATCGTAACAACAGTAAAATTCAGTTGGCAACAGGACTGAGTCAACTGTGAAAAATGAAACTGAAAGAACTAAATATACGGACATAAACATGAAATCACAAGAGACTACTAGCAGTTAACTGACATGCCAGCTCCAGACCCATTACCAACTGACAAATTAAGTTATGTACCCTCAGTATACAGCTTCCATCAAGATCCCTTCCTGTGAGGAGTTTAGCATAATGATTTCATGTATATACCGGAATACATAACCCGTGTCCATGCAATACTGATTTTAGAAATTTAGAATGTGTTTAGTTAAAATGCAAAGATCCTATCAAAAAATCAATGTTAATACCAAAGAAGGCCATACGTTATGACTTGACGACAATACCGTAATTATAACCCTTATGAATTAGACGATTTAAAGGTTTTATAAGTTTGTTAGGCCAGTGTAAGTATTTTTTACTTTTATGTAAAACATTACCATAAAATAAGGGGTGTGAAATGCCAGCCTTGATAAGATGTTTACAGGTTGCATTGTATTTACGAACTAAGTCTTTATATCGATGATAAAATTTAGTAAAGGTTTTAACTAGTTTATGATAACGAAAACCTTGATGTAATAGTTTTTCAGTTATGAAAAGATTCCGTTCATTAAAATCGCAAACGTTATTACATACTCGAGCAAATCGAACAAGTTGAGATATGTAAACACCATATGATGGCGCTAATGGAACTACTTCCAACTGAAGAAATAAATATGTTTCAGGAAATTATCCAACAACAAGTTATCAAGTTTGCCAGCTGGGGTGTTTGATAAATTGACCGGACTTATGTTACTGTAATTATGCATAGAGTTATTGAATGGATATATGTATGAATATTGTGATGTACAAACGACATGCATGCTTTGAAGTTAACACTTACCATAATAATTCTAATATTTCTTACCATCTATCAGTGACTCCTTTGGTTTTTGTTTTCATCAGCAAGATAAATTTCAGTTTGTTTATAGGTATATTGTACGACGTTACACATGCTTTTCAGTTAAAGGTATTTACTGTAAAAATTATGCTTATAGTCTCCTTAATTTAAAACCGCGTTTAGCCCAGTACACCTAGACAAACAAATCTGTTAAAGTTTTCAAAGAAACGGGGATAACAGTTGAGTGGTTGAACACAAAATTCGCACGAACACAAACATCTAAGCATCTAAGCATAACACCAGTTGGTCTAACATTTTGCATTTTGCAGTTCAGCTACTGTAGATAAAGACAGGCATCAAGCTTACTGTGAAACCATTCAGTCCTGCAGTGACAAAAAGTACATAAGGACATAAGCAAATCTCATTGTTGAAGGTCTCATGGTGACTTCAAGATGAAGAACAACAATAAAAGCGTTGTTCCTTTGCTTGTTTTTTACCATGTATTTGTAGAGACTTTGTCTCATGTGCATTTACTCCTTATCCTTTTATTCACCATAAGGATACGAAGAAAAATTCAAAGGATTTATTCGAAATTGTAAATCGCGTTCATTTTCTAAAAATACATTCGCTCAAAATATCTGATTTTTCAACAATCTGTGCGCTGCATCCTCATGATAAACAAAAATAAGGAAACAATCGCATCATTTAAAAAAAATCAACAATAATTTGTCGATTAGGTTATAAACCCACATTTGTTCTTAATGCAATTTAAAAGAAAAAGTATGTTACGATGAAAAATTTGTGACTGTGCAGTATAATTCATGTTTTATTGCTAATATATTTGTCACATTTTGAGGTGCTTATGGTAAACTAATGGGCACTAATTCTTAACCTCTTCTTGCAGACGTGTGCTTTCATAATTTCTTTGTAAAAGATGCTAAATTAAAGGATGCTAGATCCTTCAAATCTCACGAAAGCTATATTGATGATGTTTTTATCTTTGATAACGCATCTTCTGTTAAATTGATCACATCAATATATCCTCGATAAATAGAGATAAGGGAAAAAAAAACTAGATGTACAACCTTTTGGACTTAGATCTCGAATTTGAAAAATTGATCATCTCAGTACTAAATTTACGACAAAGGGGAGATTTTAATTTCAAAATTATCATTTTCTATAACATGGACAGCAATATTCCAACTTCTCCTGCTTATGGAGTGTATGTTTTACAGTTGATTCGTTACACATTATACAGACTTTCTCATTAGACGTAGGTATCTTCGTGACCGCCTTATTAATTAAGGCATAAAAAATATCCGTTTCATATAAAATTTCCATCCCAACTGTGATTCAAGATTCATTTTTACTTAATACTTGAATGTCATTTCTTTTTACTGTCTAGGAGCTTTTAAAAGCAATATCAATTGAGTTGCTACCGGACACTACCGCAGTAGAACACGAGGTTTGGCGCGCCATAAAATTTAACCAATACTTTCTTCTGAAATGCTTGCGTTAAGATTAGACCAATACAAACAACATTTTCCGGTTGTCTTCCTTAAAATGTTTCCCTCTTTGGCTTTGGCTCTTGACAATTCTGATCAGTGATTTTGTTTTTATCCCATTTCTCATATTCTTTTCAATGGTTTCTTTGGTGTGATGAGGAAACGCAGTATATTATACCAGACTTTATATGTATTTAAAATTCAAATACTTGTGGCATCTCATCGCAAAAATAAAATGTACGGACAATGCTGGAAAGTCTTTTTTTTGTTTTTTTATTAAACTGACTCGCTATTACAAAAAAAAAGAGTTATAGGCTCACCTGACCCAAATGGTCGGTGTGAGATATTGCCATCACTTGGTGTCCAAAATCTATTCCTTAAGTTTTCACATTTTTATCAACTTCTCCGTAACCACTGAGGCAAATTATACCAAACCTAACAGTACGCCGCAGCAAAGATGATGAAAGGGGAATTCCAAAATCAAAAATTCCAAAATCACGGCAATTCATATCCAACACGAATTGAGACAGCATGACAGAGACAAAACAAATAAACAGAAATGAACAAGAATGCCACAAAACTTAAGCACTTGCAGTGGGAACCCCTACAAAAACTGGAGTATCATCAAGTTCTCTGCAAGGGCAATCATGATCTGCTCCTTGCATGTCACCCGTTATACAATCAGCTAGGATAGGGAGTATGATCAGGTGTTCCTGAAAGGTAAGCATGATCTGCTCCACTCGTGTCAACCGTCAAACTGCCAGTGTATCAGAGTCGGTGTTTGTCAGTCTGCAGGTAATTAACTCTGGGTATACCCAAAATATCTTTTCTCATCTGTGAATGCTGTATGGAAGATCCTTAACCATAGTTGCTCATTTTTTCAAGTCCGAAAAAAGCGTGGTCGAAAGCGTGAAATGAATATTGAACATTGAAGCCTGTTGGGAAAAACATCATTTTCATTAACTCCTCTGAAATCACTGAATCAATTTCAACCAAATGTTAAAAGAATGATATTGAAAGGTCCTTTACGAAGACTGCTCATCTCGTTCCAATCTGACAAAAAAATCATGGTCACCATCATTGGACCAAATGGAAAAATATCATTTTCCTCAACTCTTCTGGTGCTACTGAAAGGAATTCAATCAACCTTTTCAGGAATGTTGTATGGAATGTGCTTTGCAAAGATTGCTCATTTTGTTCCGATCTAACAAAAAACATAGCTGCAAGGTTGGGACTTTTGTTTAATATTGAACCCCACGGAAAAACATCATTCTATCAACTCCTCTGAAACCACTGAAGCAAAGTTAACCAAAATTTACAAAAATTATATAATGAAGGACCTTTTCAAACTTTACTCGTTTTGTTCTTATGCAACAAAAAAGACATTGCCGCCAGGGCAGAACTAATATTTTATATGGCACTCAGTTGTAAAAACTTCATTTTCATCAACCCTCTGAAACCACTGAAGCAAATCCAAAACATGGAATTATACTACTATTAAGTTAAACATCTTGTTTCCGCGGAATTAACAAAATAATATGTTTCAGGGAATTATCAAAAAACAAATTATCCAGTCTGCCTCCTGGGTTATTTGACAAATTGACCAAACTCACGACACTGTAAGTATACATATAATTAATTCATTGATATAAATATGTATAAGACCATATACAATACACGTTGAATTCTTGTGACTTACTAAACAGGATTATTGCAACATTTGGAAATTTTCATAGTCGAATTACCACTTTGATGTTTTGTTTATTATATTAGGTAAATGAATCACATAAAATGAGACATTCCCTGTACATTACCATATTTGGTAAAATAGGGCGGTGCTTTATGTCAGTCGTATCCATCGTACGATTTGCTTCTATTGTCCCGTTAACTGTGTCGCCCATCCAACCTCGTCAAATGACTATAGTTATATGTCTTATTCCGCTGCAACAACCTTTTTGTTCAATATCGATAAAATAATTAACAATTAAAGGATTTGGAGTAAATGTACATGAGACAAAGTCTCTACAAATACAGGATTAAATTAAGCAAACGAACAACGCTTTTATAGTTGTTCTTCATATTGAAGTCACCATGAATAAATAATGGATGACAGGAAACACCTACAATGGCTGAAAATTATAATTGCATGCCACAATCTGCTATGGAACTACACACGAAGAACACGAATCTGACAAAAGACAAACGTAGACAACGATAGGAAGTCGGGACAGCCGGAGTTGGTACTGGCACTAGCAAAAGTCAGCGGTAGGGTTAAAACAGTTTATGGGTACCAAACCCCCCCTTTATTTGTCCCGTTTCCCTATAGTATAATAAACATACGAATAAAACCCAATACAGGTAGACCACTAACTCCATGACCACAATCTTGAGAGGAAAATAAAAACAATACATAATTTAGAAAGATTGGTAAAGGGTTGCTCGCCGCTAAACTGCCGGTTAGCTCAAAGAGGCTATTCTGCTGGTCGAACACTGTCGCATATGGAAGAAAAGTCAAATTCAAAACCTCCCGACGGGTTTGGTCAAGAATCATCTTAGATTACAGTAGACATCGGCAGTATCAGTGAGAGGCCAGTATGTGTGCAAAATTTTCATCAAGATTCCAACCTGTGAGGAGTTTAGCAGTATATAGGGGAACGGCGAGTTTTCCGTGGATGTATTTCCTTCATCTAACCGATTTCGCAAATGCATCAAATCTTCTCCAAAGCTGTTTTAGAAAGTCATCTGTTGTACACTATCATAACAAAATAAATACATATTCATTTTCATTCTTGAAGATGAAAGATTCACACGTCACTTAAATGCATTTTTACAATTTTTGAAGGTTTTTGTTAAATTCTTTATATAGCAGCGCCAGAACCAAAATAAATGAATAGCCATTTGGAAAGGCAAATCTTTACAGGCTCGCAACAAAAAAAATGGTTTTGGTTCTCAGTGTTCTCCGAATAGTACCATCTTCCCAAACACTGTAAAGTGATATAATGAACACAAGAGGATATTTACAGCCATGTTTAGAGTGCTGATATGTCAGAAAATATACAGATGTGTAATCTAATGATTTTTTACCTCAAAAGTACACACACCAGAGATTACCTTACATTATTTTCGACAAAATTTGAATAAAGTTTGGAGAAAAAAAAATGGCCTACATATACACGAGAACAAAATTCACGGCTTAATGACTATGTTCCAGACCATACGCGTATTTGGACCGTACGCGTACGTTCCAGACCATACGAGTATTTTTTCGAAATACCCATATGGTCGGACCGTACGCGTATGGTCTGACCGTACGCGTACGGTCTGGCTATTTCAAAGTCGTGCGTGCTCTTGGATAATATATCAATAAACTGATATAAATGATACAATATTATTTAATGAATTAAGGTCTTATGTTTAGAAACAAATAAGATTTTCTAAAAATCGTTATTGTAAAGAAAATATAAGAGAAAATAAGAATTAACTTTGCTGTTATCATGTTTTGGAGATGCTTTATAAAATTACTCATAGTGACTTCAAGATGAAGAACAACAATAAAAGTGTTGTTCCATTGCTTAATATGACCATGTATTTGTAGAGACTTTGTCTCATTTGCATGATGTGTAAAAATAAATAATGACAAAAAGAATTATATTTACCAAATGTGAAATCATTTTTTTGGCAAATATGGAACATTGCTTTTCATATCGAAATATTAAACAATTAACCGGCTTGTCGTCTCAATATCAGAATATTTAACAATTTAAACCCATCTTTGTAAATAATATTTAGAATGTATTTATTAATATACATTTTTTTATCTGGATCCAGCAACTTCGACCTCTCCTTTTTCACTACACGTTGTCTTATAATGACAATTCGTTAGAATTCCATCATATATACAAAATAGGTGTCCTTTGCTAAATTGTACTCAAATAATCCAATGCCGATTTGGTTGTATTTTTTTCTTACGATGTCCAATAAGGAAAAAGTCGACACGCCGTATTTCCGTCTTTCATGTTGAGGTCTGTGCCGTACTTGGCATGATTTGATAACATATGTAAACAAAATTGACACAATGCTTAAATTGGACAAAATCAGAAATAAACTGCGAAGGGGAGCATGCACCAGGTAAAGATTTTGCGTACATATTTATCTTTAATAGATATATATTTGAGCAAGACATCGTTATGGTGCACGCTCCCCTTTTGACTTTTTTTATCTGAAAACGATGCGAAAAGACGTGTATTCGGGTAGAAAACATTGTATCGTGTGTTGAAAACGTGTTCCGTTTGGGAATATAGCCATGAATCGAATCGAAATGTGTTGGCTGGCTGAAAGAGGACGACCTTAGAATTACAAATATATAAATTTGATGTGCAAAAACGATAGCTAATAAATTGGCAAAATGAGGGGAGCAAATTACCATTTCTTATCATATCTTGTTCTTTACATTCTGCAAGTGGCCAACCCGAAAAATTATGTCCCTTCAGTGCAGATAAAATCATTTGAAAACGAGAAATCAAAGAGTATGTAAAAGTTGATCGAGAACAAATAAACAAGAGGATGTAAATTAAAAGCCAAAATCACCTGAGGACAGAGCTCTTCATAATGGCGATACTACTTAGTAAAAATATAGATATTCTTAATCATATTAAAATATGCCTGATATAATTTGCAAATATCATTTGTAACACGATGGATGATTAATGCAATAATAGAAAATATAGTTTTTGATAAATTTGATGGTTTTGATTTCACTTTTACCTATTTCCCTTTCCTTGACTTTGTTTCCTTTTCAGGATTGAAATTTCTCAATTTTTACGATTTTTTTCAACTCTGGACGATTTTAATGAACGTAACTTTGTAAACTTATCAAGAATTTTACTACAAGAAGATTATAGAAACTATCGAAATAATGCGTGACTCACAAACAAAAGGCACGCAAAAGTCACAAAATACTAGAAATATAGCTTCTCGCCCACATACTGGGTTTCTTTATCATTATATTATGGTTGGCTCTCCATAGTATGCATACAGCAAAGATGCTAGGTTTTTAGTTCAAGATTTTAAGTTTATAGGAAAGAACTAGTAATTCCGATTCAGATTGAGATTGGTATTTTACGCAATATTTTAATTCTCGATTAGTTTTATCGTTATATTGATATCTGGGCGTGTTTTACATTTTCTCGCTAATTACCTCAATTTCTATCGCAATTGACGATCGAAGTGTGCATCCCGTGTTTAGAAGAAATCTATTAATTATCAAAAACCAATTTTAAAGGAAAAGTTTGCTACGATGCAAAACAGGTGTGCAGTATGCTTGTTTTTCTAATTGAAATATATTTGTCACGTGGAGGTGCAAGTTGGTATACCACTGGGCAATGATTGGGCTCCTCTACTAATGGACTTGTTTTTATTCTTAAATGTACCAGACTGAATTTTTCTAGGGTCTCGTAAAAGATAATAGAATAAGACGCTAGATCCTTCAATCTCACTTAAAGACATATTGATGATGGTTTTTTCAATCTATTAACACATCCTTTGCTAAATGGATCCAATTAATATGAGTACTAGAGATAAAGGAAACAAAAGAAACCACTAGATCTAAATCTTGTTGAGTAACATCTCGAATTTGACTAAAATGGTCATCCCAGTACTTAAATTTACGACAAAAGGGATGATTTTAATTTCAAAATTATCAATTTCCTTAACATGGACAGTAATGTTCCAGCTTCTCCTGCTTACGGAGTGCATGTTTATACTATAGGGAAACGGGATAGAGAAAGGGGAGGTTTAGGTACCCATAAACCGGTTTAACCATACCACTAGCTCTTGCTAGTGCCGGTACCAAGTCCGGCTATCCCGAGATCCTATCGTTGTCTACGTTTGTTTTTTGTCTTGTTGTTGTTTTTGTGCAGTTCCCTAGTAGATTGTGGCGTGTGATTGTAATATTCGGCCATTGCAAGTGTTAACTGCTATCTTTACTATATTTATTCACAGTTGATTCCTTACGCAAGAGCTAGAACATTTTATGCAGACTTCCTCATTAGAAATAGTTATCTGCATGACAGCCTTATTAATCAAGGCTTAAAAAAATTCCGTCTCATACGTTCATTAAAAAGTCCCTTGCAGCTTGACGTCTGGACTGTTATTCAAGTGTAACGTGTAAAGAAGCCAGAGCGGTCAAAAGAGGTTCGTTACCAGAATAACTCCTGATTCCCGTTTCTAAAATTCATGAGCAATTTGCCAAAAAGTATTCAACACTAAGGTAGCGTAAAACTAACACAATGCATTTTGAACAAATAAAATCACTATAAGTATGCATTGTAATCTATAAAAACATGAACAATTCTGTATATACATGTAAGCACAATCACTTTTGTCTTCAAAATAGACTGAATCAAAAGTCACAATGAACACTTTTCAAATGATCATTAACACGGCATATAGTAAAATGAATATGTCAAATGCCACTTCGGAATATCACTCTTTCACAATCCAAAGGATGACTGATTCATTGGTACAAAACATGATAAATGATCCAAAGGGATTGTCAATTACCATGATTCAAACGAGCACAATCTGCAAATTGCACTATTCAGGTTACCATGTCAAAATGCACAGTTCAAATAACCAATTCCTATTACCTAGAAAGTTGACACTCATTTGAACACAATGAAATATAAAGTTATTTGAATGCTCAATATTGTTAACACGGCAAACTATTATATACACTATATAGAGTATCCTTTGAATGTATACACACTAAATGCACTGTCAATTTGCAACAAGCAAATGGTATTGTCAAATTGCTACAAGCATATGTACTGTCTAGAATGCAGAATTTCACTTATCCACCAGAACACAAGATGCAAAAAAAAAAAAAAAAAAAAAAAAAAAAAAAAAAAAAAAAAAAAAAAAAAAAAAAAAAAAAAACTATTTACAGTTTCCAAACGCACATTTCTCAATAACATTAGACAATCCCTTTACAATGTACAAATACAATTACAAGACTATGGTCAGTGGTTACATATTGCACAGCACACATTTTTCTTTATCCTTTGATACTATTTGGATCCCGGTATTATAGAACAATAAAAAATATTCAGTTTATCACACGGAATCACTATTTCCAAAGAATAATCAACCTTATATACACATTCAGCGATGGTCAACACACTGAAAACTATACCTAGTTTAGGTCTCCTTTTGTACTCTAGGACGAGTCAATTATCGTGTAATACAGGGTGGACAGGATATCAAAACTTTAATATTACTTTTCCAGGGATGACAGGCTATTTTCGGTTCTCCAAAAGAAAGGAGCAATATGCTGTGTAATACTTATAACTCTCTATATACAAATATATGTTTCTTTCCCTGCAATGTAAATACTCATTATCAAAATGTTTCGTTACTTCAGAAACTTGAACAATTCATTCGCCTGGAAATAATTTCAACAATATAAACCAATCAAATAGATTCCTTGGTCTTCATTGTGAATCTGTATGTAGGGTACATAAAATTAAGAACTAGTTATCGATATCTAATTACTACCTGGAGGGCATTTTCGTCACACAAAATTTGTTTGACTTAATACCGGGATGATCATTTCTTTTAAGTGTCTACGACCTTTCAATAGCAGTTGCTGTTGAGTTGCTACCTGACACAACCACACAGGAAGAGGAGGTTTGGCGCGACATAAAACCGGTTTAACCAAACATTTCTTTGAAATGCCTGTGCAAAGTCAGGATCATTGCGATCAACAATTGTTCAGGTGGTTTCTACCTGATTTGTCTTTTTGTCGCGTTGACATTGGCTGTTTACAGCCTTTTTGGTAATACGCTAGATTTGAAAATGCAAATATCGTGAGATATATGATTTTGCAACATTAAATTTAATTTAAAAATATATGTTGCGCAATTGTCAAAAATTAACAATCTAAAAATGGTATAGTAGGCTAAAACTAAAAAGTTAAAAAAACATAAAAAAAATTAAAAATGATATAAAAATGACGTAATGGAGAAAGAAAGTTAATTACCGAACGTTTCGGTCGTTTGACCTTCAACTAGGGCAAACTTGGATGAAAAACGGAGCAGAAAGTTAAAAAGACGAGAAAAGGCAGACCCAATGGCCTATCACAGATATTACATGTAAAAATCGTGCTTAATTCTGAACATTATTAAAAACAAAAAAAATCAAATTCCGTAAAAAACTAAGTCTTGACTAAGAAAGATGGTTTTATATGCGTTGATAAAGAGTTTTCAATCAGATACTTGGTTTTTCATGCGAGGTTTTTTATTGTTTGTCGATTGAGATTTCAATTTAAACTAAACCCCTTAATCTTATTTCCCGTCGAGATAAAATTAATTGTAGCGAGAAAGCAGATATCTAAAAAATAGTTGTTACTTTTGCGTGCCATAGCTGATCACTACGGGCATTCATCATTCTAGTTTGTCGTTAATTAAGTCAGAAACTGATAACAAACAGAAACATTCGGACATAACGTATGTAACATCGACAGAATATTCTGGAGGAATCTGTCAAATTGTTCTTGGCTTCAAATGACCTGAAGAATATGCCCTTATATTGGTGTCTCACTAATACTGCAGATGTGCATTTGTCTTGCGTCATAATTTTTTCTTCAATTGAATTTGGATTGTGGATCGTGGCTTGTGGTTTCAGCTTTTTATATTGGTATATCCTCTTATTTATTTCTATTATCCAATCGACTGACAAAGTATCTCTCCTTATAGAAGTTATGTCCACATATCCAATGTAATATCTCAAAATACCAAAAAAAAAAAAAAAAATAGCGAAGTTACGGTATGCTAAATTTCTTGCACTTCATGATGCTTAAATATCCGAATACTACGATAAAATTAAGACAATGGTTAACTTATGACAGATTATCACAATGAAATAAAAAGGACAAACAGGAAACATCTACACTTGCTGAAAATATGATTTCAATTTTTTGCCGTGCTCATGTTAAATCTTTTTTTCTTTCTTTTTCCGATGTTGCAATTGTCCTTGGATTGTTCGTTTGAGACATATATACATATATATATTCCGCCGCTAGCGGAGCAGGACATGCTTACCCATCCGGAGCACCTGATGTCACTTCCGGTTTTCATGGGAGTTCACACTATGAGTGCCTTAGTTCTTAATGTTATCTTTTTATTTCCGTGCATTGTAGCTGTCTCACGTCCTTGTTTTGTCTTTGTTTTTATCTGTTACCGTTTTTGCCATGTCTTTGGACTTCGATTTTTGTAGTCATCGCTTCCCTTGTTCCTTCGGTATTCTACTGCCGTTGTTTCATACCATGATCTGCCAGGCAAGTACACAGAAAAAACACAAATAAGACAGAAGACAATGTAAACAACGATAGAAATTCAGTACCCAAACCCCCTCTTTATCCGTCCCGTTTCCCTGTAGTATAGTAAACATACAAATAATACCCAAATACAGGTGAATTACTAAATCCAGGACCACAATCTTGAAAGGATGGTGGTGTAATTTTGAAAAAAAAATAATTTAGAACTGAACCGTTTGTCTCAAACGAACAATCCAAGGACAATTGCAACATCGGGAAAAGAAAAAAAAACAGATTTAACATGAGCACGGCAAAAAAAAAAAAAGAAAATGACACGCACACATAACAAAATGAACAACACAAACTAAATAAAAACGAGTGAGATTGGATGCACTTGTAGAGAAAACATCTCCTGTTTCATATAAGACATTCGCCATCTTGAACATGTCAACTCAGGTAGTAAAGTCAAAATTCGGTAGAGAAAGTACAAACCTGAAAGATATGTTGTCATCTTGGACACAGATATCCGATAGCCGTCTACAAGATCGTGATGTCGACCGCAAAACTTCTGTAGTGATGAGTTCAAGTTATGGATAACATACCCTTGCTTGTTTAGGCTATTAGCTCTATCAAGGTACACACTGTATAGACCACAGAAAGTTGTACCATTGTGAATGATTTAAAAGGTTATTTTAGCACTATTTGATTTATTTCATTTATCGAAATAGAAATAATTATCCCTAAAATGTGTTGATAACCATATTATGATAAAACTTAAACAGTCTCCTCAAATACATGGTAGAACTTAGCAAAGAAACAGCGATCAAGTTCAAGACAGCTTCTAGAACCGGTTTGATAGGAATTCATTGCTAAATGTTAAGCAACGTTACATCCATTCTAGTAATGGATGCATGGTTGTCAACAAACGAAAAAAATACCTGGCAAACTACTGTCATTCGTTGACGGACAACACGACTAATAGGGTCTGCAAGTCTCGTTGAATTTTAAAACTTCCGGGTACAATTTTTTGTACCCGGAAGTTACATTTTGTACGGTAACATATGACGTTCTTAACAAAAAATGTAACCGTCATAATACTAAAACGTCATCTTTTGGCGGGAGACGTTTTTAAATTTAGATTTTATCGTTAAATCTCGGTGTCACATGATGAGACTTGCAGACTCTTTAGAAGAAGATGAAAACATTAAAACTAGCACAAGACATTCATTGAGTCAAACGTAAGAAGATATATATGGATTTCTTTACAGATTTATAAAAGTAAACAATTTATCAAGCATACCAATGGGTATATTTGATCACCTAACTGCACTTGAACAGCTGTAAGTATATATATATACTAACACTGTTAACACAATATTCAGTATATGGTTTAGGTTCTGCAGGATATTAATTTCCTACTTTGGAAGCTTGTGAAATGTTCGTTGTTGTTGCATTATTGTTCTATTTTTCAAAATGAATAAGTGAATTTCGGAGTTTGCCTAGTATTGGGTCAACATTGATAAGTTTTCTCAATACTATCTTTGTTATAAAAGACTGAACTGTGTTGAAATTGACTGACCAGTATGGACTCAACCTTGGGCACACAACTGATCTCTTTTATAAATGTCTGTCTATCACTGAGTCTACTCAAGTCAGACATTTGCAACACAAATTTGGCTTTTACAAAACAAGAATCGCTCAGGAAGACTGGTCAGCGTTGACTCAACATTGGATAGACATTATCAACAAGAATCAGCCATTTAAAAATAGGTAGTGTTTAAAATGATTAACCAGCGTTGACTCAACACAGATCAGTTATTCACAACACAGGTAAAGACTGAGATTTACTGAGATATGTTGGCCTAATGTTGATGAGACATTTGGAGTCAAAACGCTGTTCAGAAATTTTATGTCCAAAAACGACTGACTATGGTAGAACCGGTGCATATCATGGCGTGAATTATTGTGTAATTTGTTATCTCTAACGGAATTATTTTGATAGTTTAACAATTATTTTGCTAGTTTAATGTTATTGATTTCCTATGTTTGGGTTCTAGTGCTGCTGATGAGGAATAAATTTCCGAAATGGCCATACAGCTCATTAAATTATAGCAGTTGGAGTTAACATATGTGTTATGGTCTCATGTTCATTTACTCCATATCCTTTCGAAAAATATTTAATACAGGAGTTTGTCTTTTATTGCAGTGTGGAGTTGGTAAAACAATTCCCCGTGGTAGAGATGTATGCTCTTTATTTTTCTTAGATATGGTGTACTTGTACGTGAGATAATATCTCATGTGTACACTTTTTGCAATTACTAATATCTAAATTTATGTAAATTCTAAAACCGAAGGATTATTTCCCTCTATCGTAGTTTTGTCCTTATCTGTATTTGATATTACTGATTATTCGGATTTCGTTTTGTTTTATGCATTTAAGACATCTTTGGAAATTATTGATTTCCTATGTTTTGGTTCTAGTGCTGCTGATGAGGAATAAATTTCCGAAATGGCCATACAACTCATTAAATTATTGCAGTTGGAGTTAACATATGTGTTATGGTCTCATGTTCATTTACTCCATATCCTTTCGTAAAATATTGTCTCAAAAATTCTTGTTGAAAATGAATATCAGACCAAATTCAATACACCTGAAAGTCTTTTTGTTTAAATAAATTGATACGCTCAGCAACACCAAAAAATAATATATAGGAACAGAGCATCCTTAAGTTTTGGTCGGTTCTATTTTATTGTAAACAAATTTTATTAATCAAAAGTATACATTATCAAATCATACACAAAATGTGAAAACTGTACATTATCAATGATTTATACAATTAATCAACGGGATTCGAAAACAAACTATTACAATTTTACAAATTTGTTTCCCATAAGTATATAATTTACCGAATAATACTCAACAATGCTAGAAGACTACTCAGTGTAACTACATAATTAAGAAGAAAAAAGAAATTCAAATATGAAATACACAAGTGATAGTATTAAAAACGATTAAATACAGTGTGTACAAAAGAGGTGAAAAATTTATGAACTGTTGTAATTTACGAATCTCTTGCTACAATGGATATATTTTTGCACATTTAAGAACATATTTTACGAAAGGATATGGAGTAAATGAACATGAGACCATAACACATATGTTCACTCCAACTGCAATAATTTTAATGAGCTGTATGGCCATTTCGGAAATTTATTCCTCATCAGCAGCACTAAAACCCAAACAAAGGAAATCCATAATTTCAAAAAATGTTTAAAATGCATAAAACCAAACGAAATCCGAATAACCAGTAATATCAAATATAGCTTAGGACAAAACTACGATGGAGGGAGTTAATCCTTTGGTTTTAGAATTTACATAAATTTAGAGAATAGTTATTGAACAAAGTGTACACATGAGATATTATCTCATGTACAAGTACACCATATCTAAGAAAAATAAAGAGCATACATCTCTACCACGGGAAATTGTTTTACCTACTCCACACCGCAATAAAAAACAAACTCCTGTATTAAATATTTTACGAAAGGATATGGAGTAAATGAACATGAGACCATAACACATATGTCTGTATTTTGAATATATGAGGGTATCATGGAAGCTGTGTCTTTAAAATGTTGTTGTTAATTTGTTAATTGATGTGGATTTTTTTCCACTTATCTGGAATGTTATTACAGGAACGTACTGTTTGTGGTAAAAAATAGTTTGAATATAAAGAAGTACGCGTTCTTATAGGAGGAATAACAGACGAATGTCTTGTGTTATAACCATGGATATCATGAAGGCTCGCTTATATAGGGAGTGGTCTGACCATGTGTCATTTTATAAAAATATGCAATACGGTAATACGGTTCTATTTTGCTGTTATCAAACAACCGTTATAAAATACATAAGGAATAAAGGAGTGGAATTGACAAAAATTGAAGTCCAAAGACATTGCAAAAACGAGTACACAGTAAAAAGTGACGTTAGACACAGAAAACAATTAGCTTAGACAGATACAAAGCCAGGAAATAGAAATCACAACATTCAAAACAAAGGCAATCACAGGAGTAAGCCTTACATGAGTTCTTAGATGTTGTACTGGCACTAATGAGACATAAAACGTAAATTGGAGGACAAAGAAGTGATGAACAAACAATTCTATTAATCTATTTTTAATTAGATTGACGGTAAACAACGAACATATTACTCATGTATCATACCGACTTCGAGAACACCCATCTCACAGCTTGTGTGGAATTTGTGTCAAGATGTCGTACGCATAGCAAATCTAAACGGAACTGACGTACGTTTCTCATGTGGGGATCCAGAGGTTAGACTCCAGGGACGGGACTTCCCTTTTTCATGACAATGATACTACTTTAAATTGATATAATCAGTCTAGTCAACGCCAGCCATCTTGCTTCGTTTCTCTATAGGACGAATAATATGACTTTTTATATTCCTACTGAAACAATCTCAATACTTAACCAAAATCTACCACAACAAAATATGCAACTTGCTCCGCTTTTTATTTCCGTCTAATAAGATAGGACCCTCCTGTTTAAAATGTCTGAATGCGTGCCTGGTTTCTCAAATAAGAATATCATTTGCCAAAGACTTAATATAATTGCAACTTCAACATATTACTTTAAAACCCCTTCTGATTTCAGTAACCACGATCCATGAATTTATTATTGTTTGCCCATAATCATGTTAATTTTAGTTCAAATAACCAAATACCGAAGTGATTATATTTTTTTTTCAAACGAGAACTATGACTTTATATGATACAGCTGATATTTAAAATTCTGCAAAAATAGATACGATCGATTGCAAAAGACTAATTTGCAACTTTGAGGATGTAGATAAAATGAGTTATACTTCTATTTTTTAAATGGCAAAAGATTGCATTTTCACGGGAATTACTACGATTTTTAATAACAATTACCCATTGTACAATAAACAAGTCCAGGAGAAAAAAGACAGATAATGAAAAACTGCAATAAAATACAACAGACAGAAACATATCGATATATATATATAATTCTACGCAATGTTTCAAAACCAAAACACTTACATGAAAATCATGAAAATGACAATTAAATCCAACAAAGGGTGTAGCAACATACTCCATCTCTAAAAATCCATGACCGAAATTTGTGTGAAAGCTGATAGTGAACACACTTTAAATATGATCTAACTAGAAAAGCCAAAATCGCATAAGGACAGAGCTTTGCAAGTGGAAGATACTCCTTATTTTTGAACAAAATTGTCCGAAATTTAGATTTAACAAGTTTTCAAATAAAATCGGTTTTCGGGCCAGCACCGAAGTACTGGATAACAAGTTGATGAATACCCTCGGTACACCAGAAGTGGCATCGGCCCAGTGGAAATAAATAACATGATACACTAGCTACTGTAAATTTAGTTTCTTCATATGCGCATTTCTATCACTTATGTCTCTTAAGTGCAGATCAAATCGACGCATTAAGAAAACCATAAACTGAAATATGTATAAAAGCTTACAAAAAAAAAAAGAAATAATTACAAAATATGAACTAAATAGAAAAGCGGTACTTATGATTGGTCATTTAAACATTTAAGGTGACCTCGCATAAATCGACCATCTGTGTGTCATCGAACACTTTTTGCCATGATTGTTGAAGAGAAATCATTAGTCTTTTAGATGGTGTTTCATGAAAAAAAAAAAATCATGAACAGCATTAGAAATAATCTTTTGCATCAAATCTTATTCTGCATGAGAAAATGCAAATTTTTCAGGTCATTATCAACAAATAAGTTATCAGATTTGCCGAGTGGTCTTTTTGATAAATTGACTAGACTCCAAGCGCTGTAAGTATACATACCATAAGCATGAAGTTGTTAATATAAATAATTACAAAATGATGCACTTATTTCCTAGAACAACGACAGTAGCATAACGAAGAAACAAAGAAGTAATATTTACAAAAAATGAAGTCATAAGACATGACCAAAACAAAAACATAAAACAATGACGATATTCATTTTAAAAGCACCTTTCCCCCGGGCAGTATGGTAGCATAAACAAACAAAAATCCCATTATCTCGTATATCACTGGTGTCATGTTTTGCAACGCAACATTTATCATCTTTGATAATAGTTTGATACCAAAAATTACACAAATGCCCATACAAGCAACGATACATCACTGGATCTGCTAAATGTTCGACAAAACCCATTTCCACGACATCGCTGGATCTGCTAAATGTTCTACAAAACCTATTTCCACGCTTTTAACATCCATCTTGACAGCTGTAAAAGAGGGATTTCAAAATTATTGTGATACTAGCTTTTCAAGAAGTGGTGTAATTAAGAAGTGGCTATTAATAAAAATCTAAGGATGTGCTTGACATCTTGAAATCGAGATCATTATGACACTGTAACAACAATAAAACTTTTCTCCTCATTTTATACTACTCATGAACACATGGAATCACTACTGAAAGATTTAATTCATCGATGTTTCTCCCATAAAAACGGCGAACGAAAATATAATATTTTACGAAAGGATATGTAGTAAATGAACATGAGACTATAACACATATGTCAACTCGAACTGCAATAATTTTAATGAGCTGTATGGCCATTTCGGAAAATAATAAGTACATTTCAATAGGCAAAGATCAAGCATACTTTGTGAATTACGACTCAGAATCACAGAAAAAATATAAACACAGGAAGAAGAGAATTTCTGATCGACAATATCAGGTGCACCGGTAGAGTAAGCATGACTTGTTTTTCAACTGACTATCAGAATTCCAGCGGGCACAAAATCTGCACCTCTTTTAGCCGATCTGTTTCACCGTCCATATGAAGCTGAATTCATGGAAAGGCTTCTTCAAAATAAAGTTAAAAAAACTGGCCCATTCGTTAAATTTCAGCTTCAGTTATATAAGTGATATTTTATCACTAAATAACCCTCGCTTTGGTGATTTTCTTTATCTTATCTATCCACCAGAGTTCGTAATCAAGGATACTACAGAAACTTCCACATCAGCCTCGTTCCTTAACCCTCAATTCGAAATTGACAACAGAGGTACACCACTAACTAGGCTATATGACAAACGCGATGACTTCACTTTTCCAATAGTCAACTTCCTTTTTCTTCTCAGAAACATTCCAAAAATCATCAGCATATGGAGTTTATATCTCCCAACTCATTCGCCACTGACGGGCCTGTGGTCGATACAATGACTACCTTGATAGAGCTCGGCACAAATAGAATACTTAAGCAAAGGTCATCACTACAGACAATTTACTGTCGACATAACGATCCTGTTGACAGCTATGGGATATCTTTTTCTTTGCCACTACAGTTTGTTTTTCCTCTACCGAATTTGACTTTACTACTGGAGTTGACATGTTCAGCACGGCGGGAGTCTTATAAGAGGCAGGAGATGCTTACTCAACCGGTGCACTTGATCTCACCCATTGATTTTTATTTGGTCCTTGTTGTTCATTTTTGTATATGTATGCGTTTTCATTTTTTTCTGTGCCGTGCTCATGTTATGTCTTCGTTTCTTTGTTTCTCCGATGTTGCCATTGACCTTCGATTGTTTGATGTAGACTGACGGTTAGGTTCTCACTTACTTACAGTAGTCGTCTGGAACTTACTCAGTATGGAAGAAAAATGGTGACCTCAAAATATATATAAATAATAAGAGGGTTGTTCCATTGCTTGATTTTGTCCTCAATAGCATTTAGTGAAAATCAGTTTGAAAATATTTATTTATATTTTATATGTGTATCGGTTTATGAATAGCAATTTTCTGTTGATTATAGATCTCTGAATGGTAACCAGTTTGCCACACTGCCAATCCAATTATTTGCAAATTTAAGATCTTTGATAGTTTTGTAAGTTCTGTATATGAAACATTTGTAAATGAAAATATTGCATTATCCATATCTTATCTTTTTAAGAAAACGTTCGCAATCTTCATCTATTTTGCACTTAGCATTGATATATATAAATTACAAACAGAAGATAACAGTTAACACTTACAATGGCGGACGAAAATTCATTTCAAGTGCGATCTTGCCATAGATGTCACAACAGTGAGGGGTTGAGTCCCGGAAAGGGAACAACCAATACTTTGCTGATACAAATAACAAAATACCGAGGTTACTGTGGATTTAGATTCTGCATATGCAAATTTGGGCAAACTATGTCTCATCAGTGCAGATCAAATCAAACCGTTTAGAAATGCATGAACCGAAATATGTCTAAGGCTGATTGAGAACAAATTACCAATAGGATATTAATAGGGAGCCAAAATCAACAGAAATGCAGATCTTAATACCTAACAAGTTTGGTTGACGATTACTCCAGTATTGTTAGATCTTTTTATTATATATACATATAATATATAATGGTCTATCGTAGGGACCAAACGGGGTTATAATTAGAGAAATGAATATCGAGATTGCCTTCCCACCGAAGGATTTGGCTGTTCTTCGAATGCACAGATATTAGAGATAGATTAAACTGTCCACGCCATCTCTGTGGGAGACCAAAAAGGTTGTAAAATAGAGTGAACCACAAATTTATTTTGACGCGTATTTTGACACTTAAGTTTATTAATTAACCGAAGTCTCCGGTGGTCTAGTGGTAGCGTATCAGATTTTGAACCCTTACAACCTTGACAGAAGGGGTTCGAATCACACTGGAATCAACAAAAAAAAATATTTAATATTGAAAGACTTAGACTTAGACTTTGATTTGGATTGATAAAAAAGATAGAAAAATACATCACAAGCAGATGATTCAAGCCAAAATGATAAATTTCATTTTTTAAACAAATTTTCTTTCAATGAAGTACCCAAAATTGCAGTTAACTTATCTTCTGCATATGGCCATTTCGACAAAAAGTCTCATCAGTACAGTTTATATCAAAACAATTGGAAAACAATTTCCAAAAATTGAAATAGCCCACTTTTTGATGGGATGCTACGGATAGATCGGTCCATAATATACCATAAAAAACGAAGCACATGTCGGATGTTGGTGTTTTCATCTGTACTCTTATTTTAAAGCAAAACAAGTTTCATGGATTCTCTTAAACAAAGTGAAAGGTAATGCAGACTGTTAGTTAAATGAATAAATAAGTTATTTATCAATTCAGTCAACGTGGAAACTTGTTCACCTCCCCGGATTTGCGAATATTTACGCCTACGCAGGGCCTAAAATTAAAATATTTAATATCAACGTATATGTTCGGAGGAACAAAAATCACCGTTTATAAGAACTAAAAAAGCACTTGCTCAGTAGGGGTTATAATGACAAAAATATCAACACTGCTTTTGAAAAAGTGAACAATATTGACCCAAACTCTTTGCTTGTGTACAAAGATAAGAGTCGTCAAATTAAAAGAACACTCCTTGTTGTAACTTACCATCCCAGTCACCAAGTACTACCATCTATAATTCGTAAGAATTGGAGTTTGATGGAGAAAGATCCAAAGTTGAAAAAAAGACTTTTCCGGAAATACCAGTTATGGCATATAGAAAACCAAGACATTCTAGTAAAATCCAAAAGATAAAACCCCAATCACCAGGTTGTTACAATCCTTGCAAACGTAACAACTGTAAGTGCTGTAAATCTGCAGTCATTGGTGATACAATTAATAGTAACGTCACCAAAGAAACTTATAAAATGTTCTCACATGTATCCTGCAAAACCAAAAACTGCATATATTTATTGACTTGTGGTTGATGCAGTTTACAATATGTTGGACAAACTACCACCTGTTTCAACCCACAGTTCATTTGATAACAAAAAACGAAACTGTCCTGTCTCGCGCCATCTCCAATCGACAGGACATACTTTTGAAGATATCAAAGTACAGATCATTGAAGTAACCGATCAATGGGATGACTCAACAAGGGATATGCGAGAGAATGTTTGGGTCCACCAGCTTTGTACTTTAGAATCCAACCGTCTTAACGAACGTGACCAATTGAAATTCAACAGTAACAAAAAATAAAAAGAATATTTTTTAGCGTCAAACAATTATGTTAACATCCTTTTAATTAATTGTATTTTTTATTTATTTCATATTTTATATTTACTATTTTTAGCTTTCTATGTCATAAAGACCGACAATATCTAAGTTTCAATTGTCATTTTCAGTGTAATCGTACCAACAAAATATTTTTATCGCATATGCAAACACGTGCGTAGAGAATTAATGATCGCCCTGATGAAGCCTGTGGAAGGGTAAAAATCTGCTGTAAATTTAACATGAATTTGCATTTTAGTGTCGTTATAATTATTTTATACTTATATATAT
Source organism: Modiolus philippinarum (assembly GCA_002080025.1). Classification (NCBI taxonomy): domain Eukaryota; kingdom Metazoa; phylum Mollusca; class Bivalvia; order Mytilida; family Modiolidae; genus Modiolus; species Modiolus philippinarum. Next base: position 109,427 of record MJUU01007430.1, on the reverse strand, counting down.
CTTCCAATAAAAAATCCAATAAAGTCGGCATCACAGATAAATTACACAGGTACTTTCATTTTTATTAAATAATCTTCAGGTGTTACTGTAAATGAACAGCGTAGCGTATCTATGCTATAGTACTTAGGTTACAGTGTTATTTTAGGGAAATAAATGTTATGTTAAATTAAGATAGATATATATAACAAATATTACGGAAACACGGGACGTCGTACAATTGAAAACGAATATTTTGTGTAAAAAATACAAAAATACCAAAGTTGCATAATATACATAAAATTAATGTTAAGTCTCGATTTTAAATTTGGAAATTTGCTGTAAATATAACATAAATTTGCATTTTAGTGTCCTTATAATTATATATATATATATATATATATATATATATATAACCCAATAACGCTAACGCTCTAGGTTATATTTCAATACAAAGCCCAAATCCATGGTTAAATTATCGATAACCATATACTTGCCATGAATTAGTTCTTAAGTTTATCAGTTCACGTTATTCTGAATCTAATGTAAATATTGGCAAGTTTGCTCTAGCTGAGGGACGAATTTAACAGTTCGCAGGACTATGCGTAATAACGAACGGTATTTTGTCAATTCGTCGTCCACTTCTTATAAACGTTTTTCGCATAAATTTTCATCCTAAACTAAAGTACGAGTCCTTGTCAAAGAGAAGGGGATATTTCTTTTAGTATGAGCTGCATGGTGTGAATGAAAATTAAGTTACTGGTGAGTTTCTTTGTAGACTGTTTTCAGGTTTGTTCCACTTTAAAGTAAGGATATCTAAAAATTATAATTTCTGGGCACTTTCTTTATTGCGTAATGAAGGCTGTTTTTTATATCGAAAAATCATTCAAGGTTCTCACTGGATTTTGTCCAAATGAGCAAGTAATCATCGAAATATCTTTTTCCATGATTGTTCAGTGTGTCCTGTAAATTTTAGCCGAGTATATTTTTAATTTCTTGATATAACTTCTGTTCTGAAAGCCCAATGATTAGAGTAGCATATGTTGGAAGGAATTTAGTACCCATTACTTAAAATATATATATGGAAGTATATTCAGAAGACGTATGGTAAGCCATGACAGTGTATAAAATGATAAAAAAAGAATCCCGATGAACATTTTTTGGAATAGAGGTAGAGGGAACTTTCTTTAGCTCAAAAGAATAAAAAATAGGAGATCAACAGAAATCTACTGACTGAACTTTTTAGATAATATTTGTTGGATATTTGTTATGTTTTGAGTGGGGAAAATCATGAAATATCATTTAGAGTGCAAGACAAACCATTCCTAAAGCAGATCGAATTCAATAAACGATATCAAAGTTGTTTTCATCACTGATAATCAAAATGTCAAAGTTACTGTAATTTTTGGTTTCTGCAGATGGTCAATTGAAAAGCTTGTGCCTCTTCAGTGAAAATCATATCAAACATTTGGATACATCCGCAAACGAATACCGAAGCAAACATAATGACAGGGGGTGTTCCAAATTCAAAAATCAAAATCACGGCAACTCATATCCAACACCAATTAAGACAACATGACCACAACAGTACAAAAATGAACGAAAAAGCAACACAAATAAAGGACTTCCAGTGTAAGCCTTTACAAAAACTGAGGTATCATGGCACAATATTCGGTATCACCACGTGTTTTGGAAGGGTGGGCATGATCTGCTCCTGGCATGGCACAATATTCGGTATCACCAGGTGTTTTGGAAGGGTAGGCATGATCTGCTCCTGGCATGGCACAATATTCGGTATCACCAGGTGTTTTGGAAGAAAATAATTTGACCATATTGCCGTTTAGTGTTAAAGCAAGGGTATGTTACCCATAACTTGAAGTCATAACATCGACATCATGATCTTTTGGACCAATATGGGATACAATTTTCCAAGATGACAAGATATCTTTCTCTTTGCCACTACAGTTTGTTTTTCCTCTACCGAATTTGACTTTACTACCGGAGTTGTCATGTTCAACACGGCGGGTGTCTTATAAGAAGCAGGAGATGCTTACTTTACCGGTGGACTTATCCCTTCCATGGTTTTCTTATATTAAGTCCATATTGTTCATTTTATATGTGTGTGTCATTTTTTCATTTGTGTGCCGTGCTTATGTTATGTATTTTTTCCGATGATGTCATTGTCCTTAGATTATTTGTTTTGGAACAACGGCAGTAGAATACCGAAGGAAAAAAGGGGTGATATTCACAAAAATCGAAGTCCAAAGACAGGGCAAAAACGAGAACACAGAAAACAATGACGTTAGACACAAAAACAATGACGCCAGACAGACACAAAGCACAGAACCAGAAACCAAAGGCACTCACAGAATGACGGTTCGGTTTTCATGTACATTTCAGAATCTTACCAGTATTTTGTAATTGCTCAGAAAATCAAAAAGCAACACTCCCGTTTATTACGAATGCAAAGTTTAATATAAAAATGATACCAATGGATAAAAGTGCTGAAGTGGTGATAGACAACAGTTATGATATGATTGATGAATGGATTAGATTGACCAACGATTGCCCTTGTAAGTTGTGTAGGGATTAAAATATCAGAAATTTATAACAATAAAGTAGACATTTATGGTAATATATAATACTTATGTAGTTGATTATTTATTTTTTCATCTGATTAAAAAGATATGAACCCAAACCGGAAGAAAAGATATTCACAAAAAAAATGATTCAAATGATAAAGGTTATCAATGATAATATACTTGTCAAGTATTAATAACTAGTTTTTTTGTTTTTTTTTTGTTTTGTTTTGTTTTTTTAACAGACTATCTCAATGACAGGAACATTAGCATCTTGGTGACATGAACAAATATAATGGAGATCAAATGTCGATCAACTTTATTGTTCAATAGGAAACAAACATTGCACACGCTAAGCATTAATCATCGATAAAGCTATTTTTTCTTGCATTTTGATTATTCCTTCGGAAATGTAATTAATCAACACTTGCATCGTTTGAAAGGACAATTACTTTGATTGAAATTGTTTTAAACACAACCTGACCAGAACCTGTTCCAAAGTGAAGGTATTAATGTAGTAAAATTAACCAACGTAATGTGTCTACTTTGTATAAATAAAAAGGGTTGGTTTATAAAAATCATTTCCGACAAAGACATTAAACTAAAATTGTGATTTTTATGAAGAATATTTTTGGAACATGTTTTTATTGTTAAGACGTTCAAAATGCAATCATGGTTTCGTACAATTTGAAATATTTGCTTTTCGGCATGACTGAAAAAGTGACAAAAGGTGATTAAAGAGAGACATCAGAACCCAAATTAAGGTAGATCGACACTAATACACGGCGCATTCGATTGGCGCATTTGTGTAATACGAATCGGATGCGGAATTGACTTGATTTTCAAGCCGGAATAATCCTGTATTGGCCTATTCCTTGTGACGTCAGAATAAATTGACATACACTTTCCCGCCAATTAGCTCCCTTTACCCGTAAATATTGTCCATTTCGTAAACTATATCAAATAATTTTCTTTTTTTTTTGTAATTCTTTATTTTTGCAATTGGTACTTTACATGATGTACATAAACACAATAATGAACACAAACATGACAAAATAAAACATATACGGATACAATTAACACACAAAACATATAGTAACATATATATTTCATAACAGAAGTGAGAAAGCATGAGAAACTGTAGTTTATATTACTAGTATAACAAAAACATTTGCACTCAGCCACTGAGAAGAACTTCAAGTGGTAACCACTTTTTACGTATAAAATCTCTTTGTGATTGTGTCAAGTATACTCCTGAGAATTTTTCTATATGCATATAGTATTTCAAAAATTCTATACCCCCCACAATGTGAGGTATAGAATTCTTGCATCTACACACATAAATATAATATTTTAAGATAAGAAGAACATTTTGCACAGTGTTACTCTGTTCTCCATTTGCAGCCATTCCAAAAATTATGTTTGAAACATTAGCATCTATAGTCAAATTATGATTTTCAAAAAAGCTACAAATGGACAACCAGAAATTCTTTGAATGATAACATTCCCAAAATAAATGAACTAATGTCTCTGGTGTTTCAAAACAAAAAGTACAAAGCTCTGTTTCCTTTAATTTACATTTGTACAAAAAGGTATTTGTTGGAAGTATTCTATGCAGTAGCTTAAACTGAAAATTTTGCAGAAGTGTATTACGGGTTATAGAAAAGGGTAATGAAAAAATTCCTTCCCAATTTTCAATATTTAAGCCAAGTATATAATTCAAATAATTTTCTTAATCGAACGGTGACATGTAGATTTTTTCAGCGTAACAGATAGCTTAAGTATATATCTCTGAAATATCAAAAAATAAAAAAAATCTGTCTGATATTTATTTTATATGAAAGATAAGCAATAAGCATGTTCTCACAGTTCCCTATATATTCTTTGTAAATATTGCTGAAAAATACTGAATTTGGCCTGATTTTCAAAGCCAGATAACAGGAAAAGATGATCGGTGACATATCATTTTTATTTTATTTTTGGAACATATAGGTTAAGACCTACAAAATATCTTAAAATAAAAAAATTCTGTCTGATATTTTTATTAGGATCGAACTACCTTAAGACTTATTTTGGTATTTAATGTGTTCGTTTGCAGCAACGTGGTTGGATTTCAAAGACTGTGATTTTTTTAAAGCACAGATAATGGACGGTTAGTATTAATCTTATGTATAATCATTACATGTGATGTTGACTCCGTACAATATTTATTGTATTTAGTTATCTTTCAATTAAACCTGAAAATATAGCTTACACATCGTTAGGTGTTATTATATTTATTAAAGTTTTTTTTTTAATTATTCAACTCAAATATGTGAACTATATAAAAACTATAGCAATAAATGAGACACAAATCAATGTCTCAAGTAGGATCAATTTCAAATATCCGAATGATTTGATTTAATGATTAAAAGATACATCGGTCCATATTAGAAAAAGGACTTCGGCAGTGAGACAAAAAGGGTTCACCGTCATAACATAATTTTAGGAACACAACACGCTTTTTTCCATAATGCTGTAAAATATGTATTTTTTCGATGTAAATGAAAGCTTATGACATTCCCAAAATTGAAAAGTAAATTATTTCGTTTCGAGCAAATCTTCAGCTGGTGATACCCATGCCTTCAATTGCAAAATATGCATTATTTCGGTATAAGTATCAGTGAGAGGCCAGTATGTATTTAAAATTTTCAGGTCACTAGATCTCAAAGCTAATTTAACGAATGCATGCAGAGTATCTTGTCAATATCCCCTATTACGTGAAGAATGTAAGTTACGTCCCAGCTTTTCTGGATTTTTAATCAGGTACTGGTATATTTAAACAACATTACCGTAAAATGAGGATTAGAAATGCCCTTAGTAATAAGCTGCTTTCCAGTAACGCCGTATTTAGATATTAAATATTCATATTTGTTATAAAACTTCTTAAAGCTATTCAACAACTTATGAAATCTGTAACCCTGTTGCAAAAGTTTGGCTGTGATAGTAAGGTTACAATCATTAAAATCGTCAAGAGTAGAACAAACACGTGCGAATCGTACAAGTTGAGGATTGTACTCCTCGTATGATGGAGCTAGTGGGATGTCGCCGTCAGGAAAAGGGAAATTAGTTATAGTGAAATCAAATCATCCCTTTTATCATATATTTTAGTTTTAATTTTACCAGCGTCAATAATGATGATCCAGAAAAGGGCAGTATTTGGAATCATTGTTAACTTTGTTAAATTTCAGTTCTTGTGGGTAAATAATGTCTACATAATCCAAAAACTGGGAATTGTCAATAGTAAGGATATCGTCAATTTACCTGCTGTTATCATCGAAAATAGAAATAAGATTATCACTGTTTGGTATGGTTTCATTTTGAAGTTCTTTCATGAAGTCTCTTTCGTAACAGAACAGAAAAAGATCTGCAATGAGAGGTGCACAATCTGTACCCATGGGAATACCTATGATCTGTTGATAAATAGTGTTGCCAAAACGAACAAAAATATTGTCCAGCAAAAGATTGAGTGCATTAGTCATATCATCACATGTCCAGGAACAATGATTACTAAAGGTTATATTAGAGAAGAATCATTGCTTTTTGTTAGAGCAAATGAACTGCAGACCAGAAAATTTAAAAGAGCATTTAATAAGTTGTCCCAACTTGGATTTAATCAAATTATGTGGAAGGGTAGTATAAAGTGTAGAAAAATCATAACTGTCGAGAGATGATATTGGTCTTTGAATAAATTGTAGATTATCTAAAACTTCAATAGAATTGTTTCCACTCCAAAAGTAATTTACACCAGAGTTTTGATAAGTGTTTTCACAGTATTTAATAACCATTTTTAACAATAATTTTGCACACATACTTGCATCTCACTGATACTGCCGATGTCTACTGAAATGTATAATGATTCTTAACTAAACCCTTCGGGAAGTTTTGAGCTTGATTTTTCTTCCGTAGTGCGACAATGTTCACCATCCGGGTAGGCTCCTTGAGCTAGCCGGTAGTTTTAGCGGCGAGCACCCCTTGACCCATCTTTCAAAATTACGTATTGTCTTTTTCTCTCCTTTTAAGATTGTGGTCATGGAATTAGTAATCTACTTGTATTGGGTTTTATTCGTTTGTTTTTATACTATAGGGAAACGGGTCAAATAAAGGGGAGGTTTGGGTACCCATAAACCGGTTTAATCCTACCGCTGGCTTTTGCTAGTGCCGGTACCAAGTCCGGCTGTTCCGAGTTTCTATCGTTGTTTAGGTTTGTCTTTTTTCTTATACGTGTTTTTCTTGTGTAGTTCTCTTGCAAATTGTTGCATGTAGTTATAATTTTCAGCCATTGTAGGTGTTTCCTGTTATCCATTTTTTAACATTGTCTGCACTTTCTCGTTTGCTCCATTTTTTAAAATAATTAGTAACTGCATCTTTAATTATATCAAAACAATCTTGCCAGTTTATTTTAGAAGGTGGGCGATATTTAGGCCCTTTTCGAAAGAATTGTCGAACTTCTTTATTTTCAATGATGTTTAGATGTCCCGTAAATAAATGTCCGCAAGGGTCATAGCGATATGGTGAAACATATGATAGTTCTTGACCATATCCTGCGGGAAGTTTTGAGTTTGGTGACCTGTTGATAAATAGTGTTGCCAAAACGAACAAAAATGATTTTTCTTCCGTAGAGCGGCAGTTTTGTACCAGCAGACTAGGCTCCTTCAGCTAGCCGGCAATTTAGCGGCGAGCACCCCTTGATCCATCTTTTAAAATTACGTATTGTCATATTCTCTCCTTTTAAGATTGTGGTAATGATGTTAGTAGTCTACCTGTATTGGGTTTTATTCGTATGTTAACTTAACTATAGGGAAACGGGACAGATAAAGGGAGGTTTGGATACCCATAAACCGGTTTAACCTTACCTCTGGCCTTCCGAGTGCCGGTGCCAAGACCGACTGTCCCGAATTCCTATCGTTGTTTACGTTTGTCTTTTGTCTAATTTGTGTTTTTCCTGTTTAGTTCACTAGCAAATTGACGAATAATTCAGAATATTATTGATACTGTATAATTCTCGGAAATAAAAATTTGAACACGGGAGGTAATTTCAAAAAATATTTAACAAAAAAAGCACTTCGAAAATTTTGATTTTGTAAATTATTACCTTAATAGTTCCACGACCCCCCTACCCATTATCCTTTTGTTTTAAGAAAATTCAATATAAGGCTAGCAATACATCAAATTTATCAAAATTCTCATGGATGTAATTTGAATTACAAAAATACATGTTGTGCATAATTTTCTTTACAAATTCAATTAAAAAATCCAAATGTTCCGTGAAAGATTGTGAGCTTACATGGTCCGTGACCGCTAACTTTTATTTTATGTTTTTTAGAAATCAATTTTTGAAATTTAATTCTGCAAACTTTTGAAAAATTCTGATCGAGTTTGCTTATACCCCCGAACCACCTGAAATAAAGAATATGTATTTTCCTTAAAAGTAGCAGGTTGGTTATTCGAGCCGTTGAAGGATGGAAGAGGGTGAACCACATAACTTAAATTACCTAAATCCATATATGCAATTGTCATATGCATATGTCAGGTACATGGCAGTGATGGCTTTGGGGAACATTATATCAATTATTTGATAAAAACTGACTTAACAATAAGGATAGCTATTATTTTTCCATGGAAAACCCCGACGAGAGTGAAATAGAAATACCAATGCACATGTGTGTAGCCTAGAGTATTAGGCATTTAAAGTGCTTAAGTTGTACTTGGATTTTCGATACAATATAGTTAAAGCGACGAAATAAGATAGAAGTACACTTATATACGTTTAAGAACATTGGGCCGCATTAAATACGCTTTAGTTCTTAAGGGGTACCAATGCAATTCAAATAGATTACAGTATGCAATTCAAATAGATTACAGAAAATGAAATCGCAAATATAAAGTCACCTATACTAAAATTTTATCAACCAGAAGAAATCTCTATACGTAATATAGGGATCCAAAAAAGAAAGAACCGGGAGTCCATTTTTGATGACATTTTATGTATAACAATAAAATATTTCAGATACAGAATCTACTCAGAAGCCTTTGTCACATCAAGGTTTCACTTCCTTTTCCACAAAAGAAGAGACTTTATCAAAAGAAGGTAAACATAAACATTCTATTATTATATTGGTGTAAAAATTTTAAATTTGTCAATATTTCACAGAGATATTTGCTTTTTTACTAGCGCAGTTCGCTTGTGAATTGTGATATGCAATTGTAATGTTCCGCCATTGTAGATTTTTATTGTTATCTTCACTATGTAATTAGATTTTTTCTTTTATTTTTTGTAGAAAAACATTGTTCTATTATACACGATGACCTGGCCTTTTTCAGCCTCTTGGATTTTTTTAAAATGTTTTGGTTTGGAATTTCGTTTACAAATGTAGACATTATATATGTTTATAGTAGCTTAGTTTAGAAGTTTTGTATTAGATATGAACATGTTATATCTAAATATGGCGTTACTCGTAAACAGCTTATTACTATGGGAATTTCTAGTCATCAATTTTACGGAAATGTTGTTAAAAATGCCAAAAAATGATTATAAATCCATAAAAGCTGGGACGTAACTTACATTCTTCAAGGGCGATCATGACATATTTGACATAGTTTTGGATCAACTAAGATCCACTTGTTACTAGCGTTCAGGAACGAACAATACGAGTTGTATTTGATAAGTTGACACAAGATTGAACTAGTTTTATCGGAACACACTTAGCACATTTTTGATCGCCATTGCACACAATTATTTTTTTTCTTGATAAACGACGCAGGTCTTGATCGTCATTGAAAGCATTTATCTTGAATTACGACTTGATATCTTACACTGTTTTACCAAATTTATGCTAAGCCCATCAATATCACGATAGATCAAAATGGCCAAATAAGATCATAACATATCTGCTAGTGTTTCCTGGTGTTAAAAGATGCAAAACAAACCGGTGCAAATCTTCAAGGCAAACCTATTGTGAAATTAAAATGCCCTTGTCAACGAATGTACAGTACTTATAATTGGCATTGCAATTTAATATTGCTCCTTTAACTCAGTGTGATTTAATATTCGTCATTTTTGTTCAAAATATTCTTGCATACTGTTTTTTTTTTTTAAAGAAGTGCAATGTTTCGTTAACTTAATATCAATATGTTGTTCAAATCAGTGTAATTGTAAAGGTTATTTTTCAGCGATTTGATAAAATAACTGGATATCTAGTGATTAAATGAAATATCTGGCGCTTTTTGTGGTTTCATGAACTTTTTTCTTGACCCCTCTGTCAAAATAAGATGTTGTATTTTCCCTCCCCTCAAGATTGTGGTCATAGAATTAGAAGTTTTAATTTTGAATTTTATTCATATGTTTATTATACTATAGAATAACGTGACAGATAAATTGGAGGTTTGGGTACCAATAAACCGGTTTAACCATACCACTGGCATTTGCTGGTGCCGGTACCAAGTCCGGCTGTTCCAAGTTCCCATCATTGTGTACGTTTGTCCTTTGTCTTATTTGTGTTTTCTTGTGTTTTTCCTTGGCATTATATTTCAGACATTATAAATGTTTCCTGATATCCGCTTTTTTAATTACTGAAAGCGTTACTTATATCATGTCATAACTAGTTTTACAAATCAATTGTACCAAAACATTTCAAATAAATATGCTTTCGCCTAAACAGTCACAGAATCAACACAGGGATCTACTTCGGTTATAGAATCTACACAAAAGTCTTTGTCATATCAAGGATCAAAAGAAGGGACTTTAACTATTGAAGGTAAAGATATAGATAAGCTTAATATAAGAAAGAAATGATGCATGGATGTAAAATTATTGTTTGTGTACTTGTACATTTGAAATAATGCTTCGGTATTCATTTGCCGATATATAGAAACGTGATTATTGTATGCATGTACATGAAGTTGATAAATTCATCATATTTTTATACACTCACACCAATTTTTTTTATAAATTAAACAAGTGGCTTATACTATCTCACGACCACCCTTCAAGATCATGAAAAGGTGTCACGTAATCACTTACTATCTGAGATTTCATTTTTTGAGGAATAAACATTTTTCCTTGCATTTTCCGAAGTATATTTTGGGATAAAATATTGCACACAATTTTTTAGTTATGATAAGTGTTTTAACATGCAAAGAACAACTAAATCTTTACAATCTCACAAAAATATGCATTTGCTTATATTTTGTAATTCATGAAAATGTTTATCGGAATATTGCTTTTTGCAAATGTGTAAAAATCTGAAGACTTTCAATCTTTTTCTTCGATACGCTTCTAATTACTATGACCATTCTGACAAACATACATAAAAAAGTATGTTGGAATGAAAACAAACATTGAAGGATTTCTCTAGATAAAAATCCTTCACGATGCTGTCATCACATCCCTTCACAATCTCGTCTCAAGGCTTAATAAACTGTCCACCTCTCATTTGCAGATCTGCTTTGTTACGGAAAAATTCAAAATAAAACCTTGCAAAACAATGTAATACTGATTTCAAATGAAAGTATCCCAAATGAAAGTGGACATTTTCAGCTAGATTCACGTCTTCCCGGATTTGACTACCGACTTTGACATTTTCCCGGATTGAATCACTCACAGTGTGACGGGTGCTGTTAACAGAGCAGGACATGCTTACCCTTCCGGAGCACCTGATGTCACTCTTAGTTTCACTGGAGTTCACACTGTGAGTGCCTTTGTTCTGAATGTTGTGGTTTCTGGTTCTGTGCTTTGTGTCTGTCTGGCGTCATTGTTTTTGTGTCTAACGTCATTGTTTTCTGTGTTCTCGTTTTTGCCCTGTCTTTGGACTTCGATTTTTGTGAATATCACCCCTTTGTTCCTTCGGTATTCTACTGCCGTTGTTTCAAATTTTGATAATAGCAACAGGTATATCGACAATATCCTTACAAGTGACAATCCCTATTTTTAAAGTATGTCGACCTCAATTTTCCACGAGAGATGAAATTAAATAAAGCAAACCAATGCTTTTAAATCTTGCCTTTCTCTCATCGTTGACTCTGGTAGTACCAAAACTAAATTGTATGATAACAGGATGATTTTGATTTCAGTTTTCCTTTTCTTGACTGTGAGGTTTTTCTAGCTCAATTATACTGGGTGTATATATATATCAACAAGTTTGATTGGCCTCTTGACGACTTTTAATGAACGTAATTTACTACCACATCCACACTTTTTCAACATTCATATTTCATAAATTGTCACAACACGTTTATTAAGTTTTATAGAATATATGAATACTTTATATCTAAGAATGGAGATACTATATTAATAAGGGCATTTCCCAACCTTAATTTTACGAAGATTTTGTTTAAAAATGTTTAAATGATGAACATAAAGCCAGAACAACTTGAACATAACTAAAATTATTTACGTTATAGATGATATTGACAGGATGTTCTGCATGATATCCTTATATTGACTTTGTGATCCAATGGCCTGAATACTTTACAGGTATACTGACCTCCCCCTGATTCTGTCATTTCTACTGAATAACATGACAATTCTTTACCAAACGTTTTAGGAATACAGAAATACCGAAGTTTTGAATTGGATTTTTTCTCCGTGGAGCGATAGTGGTTTATCACCAGACTAGCTCCTTTAGCTAGCCGGTTTAACAAAGATCACTCCTGGACACGTCTTTCTAAATAACGTTTGGTCTTCTTATCCTTCTTCCTGAAGATTGTTTTCTTGGAGTCAGGAATCATCATGTATTGTGTTTTATTTGTATGTTTAGTATACGATAAGGAAACGGAACAGAGAAAGGGGACAAAAACCGGTTTACCCTACCGCTAGGCGCTTGCTATACCAAGTCCGACTATTGCGAGTTACTATCCTAGTAAATTGACTACATGGCACATTTCATTTTGTTTTAACCTGGAGAGATGTTCACATGAATAAATAGCAGGATATTATTGTAGTGTAAAACAGGACCAATGTAAATAATATTCTCATATATTGATTCTATTTATAGCACTCAATTTTCAGATAAACATATCTGCTAGGAAAAGATATAGGAATATAAAGAACTAGAAGCGATTTTTTCATTTATCTCAAGCCCAAAATGTTCAGTTCAAGATGCTGTGTTCAGCAATGTCATTATGCATTTACATTATGCATTTGCATCAGGTATTTCGATTGATAATGCTAATCAGCAGTCCAAACAATGTAAATACTTATCTGTACATAACACTTTTAACATTGTTCGATTCTTATAAGAACAACAATATCATAAATTATTGTTATCAGTCCTGTACATGTATTTTTTAAAATTGAGATTAGAATATTCCAGCAACAATTGGATAATGCATTATTTTCCAGTATAGATCTCATATAATTGGATTACAAAATAATTTTTCAGGAATTATATATGCTGGCATTGCCGCGGCTTTAGGAGGCATTATCTCTTCTACAATGTTTTACCTATTTGTTTTAAGGACGGCAATGGCGGTCGAAATTGTCCGAAAAGTATGTATTACTCAAGGAACAGCTTTGTGTGTTAAATTTTCTAAGATCTTTGTAGAATTACAAAGATGTCTGTTGTCTTATATGTGGAAGAACATGATCACGTTTCACTACAGGAAGAAAACAAACAAATGAAAAATAAACTCTTAAATACTCTGTAGTAGATTCTATTTAAAATAACAAATACACGCAGTTGTCTAACGAATTGTAGCAAATCCTGCAAAATTTTATGACCGTTATTAAGGATAGACACCCTGTTTAGAGAATATGTTTCTCTCTTACAGAAAGCCAAAAAATAATTGACAATTTAACTGGTTTAAATTTTTGTCTTCGGACTTTGCTGTTACAATTAACAAACTTCATCCTGGAGGAATAGTAATCCTAACCATAATAATTTTTAACTAGAGTGTAGCTTTATTGATGAAATGAAGCCATATTTGCATAATCATGTTATGAATATGTGATAAAGATTCTCTTACTGAAATATTTGCCTTTTTTACAGAGAGAAATGGCACAAAAGCATATGGAAACCCTTGTACTGGAACTGTTTTCTGCTGATTTTGATAATACAAACGAAAAACCAAAATGTTTGAATATACCACCAGTATCGCATAGAGACATGGTATTCAGCATGAGTCAAACAAACATTGTGTAGGCAATTACATTTCTTTATATGCATAAGACTTGTTACGGTAAATACGCTTGATATAAAACGATATGCTATAATTTGCCGCTCGAAAGGGTGATGGGTCACAAATTTCCATACTCCATTGTGACTTGATGAGTGCCATGTGGTTGATTATATGTTTTGATTTTGTTGTGTTGTATTTTTTTAGACAACAAATGACAAGGGTTACAAGAACAGTTTGTTGATTGGTTTAATATTTGTTAACGTTAAAGTATCCATAAGTAATGAGAGACATAGTTAAAGCAGTAATCGACATATATCACTGAATGTCACTTAAACTGGTAATAATGGTCGTCTTAACTAACTATGGAATATGAGCAAAAACTCATTGTTAAAGTCTTTATGGTGACTTCAAAACGAATATTAAAAGCATTGCTTGGTTTTACCATGTATTTTGTAGGAACTTTGTCTCATGTTCATTTACTCGATACCTTTTCATTGTTAAGTAGAAGTTTTAACAGTTATGTATGTCAATCAATATAGAGTGGTTAGCGTATTATGAGTTCCTGAAAGTAAGGCTAAAAAATATATAAAACTAGTGACGAGGTGACTATCATTATTAAATTTTCTAATTATAGTGAATCTCTTGGCTTAATCAAATCAGCTGCGCTACTGTGTGAGCCAATGAAATATTTTTTACAGCTTAGTTGATTTACCAGTTTTCAAAATCCACAAACAACAAAAAAAAAAAAAAATAAAATAAAAAAACTGGTTTCTCAAAGGGAAAATTGTTGTGTAAACATTTATTGCTATAACTCTAAAATCGTTATTTATTATATACTCAAGCCAAACTTTTGAATAGGGAATACATGTTTCTTCAAACTTTGCAGTTTTTCAGCGATGGACATATTTTTTCCAACAGTTCATTTTAGAACCTAAATTCACAGTAACCTCGGCATTTTGTTATTTGTTACCACTGGGCCGATGCCACTGCTGGTGGACTGTAAGTCCCCGAGGGTATTCACCAACCCAGTAGCCAGTACTTCGGTTCTGGCACGAAAACCTAATTTATTTGGAAACATGCAACATCTAAACTTTAGTAAATTTTGTTTAAAACTAAGGAGTATCTCCCTCTTGCATAGCTCTGTCCTTAGCTGATTTTGGCTTTTCTATTTAGATCTTATTGGTTATTTGTTCTCTATCAGTTTACACCTATTTCGGTTTATGGACTTCCAAATATTTTGATTTTATCTGCACTGAAGAGACATAAGTTGTCGAAATGTGCATATGCAGAACCTAAATTCACAGTAACCTCGGCATTTTGTCATTTGTTACCACTGGACCGATGCCACTGCTGGTGGACTGTTAGTCCCCGAGGGTATTCACCAACCCAGTAGGCAGTACTTCGGTGCTGGCACGAAAACCTTATTTATTTGGAAACATGCAACATCTAAATTTTAGTAAATTTTGTTTAAAACTAAGGAGTATCTCCCTCTTGCATAGCTCTGTCCTTAGCTGATTTTGGCTTTTCTATTTAGATCTTATTAGTTATTTGTTCTCTATCAGTTTTCGCCTATTTCGGTTTATGGACTTCCAAATATTTTGATTTTATCTGCATTGAAGAGACATAAGTTGTCGAAATGCGCATATGCAGAACCTAAATTCACAGTAACCTCGGCATTTTGTTATTTTAGGTAAATATATTGCTGAAATTTTTTTCCCTATTTGCTTTTATATTAGTAAATTAAACATTTAAAGTTGATTTTTCACAATTTTGGGGTATACAATTGTGTTTCTAAATGAACAAATCACGAAAAACTGGAAATTGAAGACAAAATCCACAAAATATTTCAGGAACGCTAAGAGTTGTTTAATTTATATATCACATTTCAATAGAAATTTCTCATTTGCAGGCAATATTGTTTTTTTTATAAATAAAACCATGGAAATTCCAGCAGAAATCGTTCAATGAAAACACTAGAAAGCCTGTTCTCTACGTCAAGCGTTTCTGATACTATAATGTCCAGAAAGGATTTGGAGTGAAACATTAACCTTTTTTCAGAAACATCACTAAAAACTGGAAACTATAACAGGGTGTATCGAATAGGTAACGAATAATAACTCAGTTCTCACGTTTCCTCTGCGAATAAATGAAGAAAGTTTTGTCAATCACGTACTGTTATGACGTCAAGAAAATCAGGCATGCACTATCGTTTATGTTAAAAATCTTATATATGTTAAGCCGAAGAATGCATCATTTTAGATATTCAAGTCATTTAAAATCTTTTTCATCTTTTCATTTCCAGATTTTTAAAGAACAAATATAAGAATATCCAATTTGAAAATTTATCTTCCCCAGTTATTTCTTTCTTGGGGAAACTTCACCTTATCAACAACCACGTGCAAGTTTCTAAAGTTTTTGAGATGACTATAATTGTTAAAAGTCGTTCTAATAAATCTTCAACTATGGCGTTATATGAAAAGAAAAAAAGATTACGTTTTTTTTGCAAAACTCCATTATAATCTAAGTACATGTAATTGTGTTGTGATAATGACTTAACCCTTTTAAATGATACCGTTATTGCTCGACTTAAATGCAGCATGTTCATCTTTATTTCAATACCTCAAATTCTTGATCATTGCTCTTACTAAACACGTTTACATTAGACAACATATAAAATAAATGGTGCAGCAACCAACTATATTCTCTACTCAACTATAAGAGAGTAATTTCATGCTTAGAATTTAAAAAATAGTTGTATCCCCTGCCAACTAAGTCAGTTTCAATGTATGGTTAATATTATCTATTTTAATTTGTATCCCTTTTATCCCACTTTCTTGTCTTATCTTACATGCTAGTATTTCAACAGCAATTACGAAGATAAGCGCCCTGGTGGGGTAGCCCTGATTGAGCCTACTTCTAATTGAGAAGAGTTGAGATATCCATCCATTATTAATGATACAACCCTTAATGTTTGAATAGAGGGTATAAATCCAATTCATTAATGAACAATGAAAACCAAATTTTGTCAGTGTTTGATACATGAATTCCTATTCTAATGAATCGAATACTTTGGAAAATCTAAAAATAGTACAGTTCCATCTACATTGAATCTCTCAGAATAATTGATTATATCCCGATAATTATCCAGGTTATAAGGACTATTTTTTGCTATATATTAAAGATATTAGTCTCAGTTGCTGTGATTTGGATAGCTTTTGTCTATAATAGCACAGGTTAAACACAGGTACCACCCAATCTTTTAATTTTTCCCAAAAAGTTTTATAAAATATAGCAGTTTTACTATCTATACCTGGGGATTTGTTCGGTTTTATTGACATAACTGCTTTGAAACATTAATCAATAGTTAGGTTGCCTTCTAGTTGTTCTTTTTCCTTTTTATTTAGTGAAGGAGGTTTCTATTTCTTCAAAATATTTTTTTCTATATTTTCGGGGTCAGGTTTTGTTTAGGTATACAATTTTTTCATAATACTGCCTTTCAATATCTAAAATTTTGCTTTGGTCGTGTGTTTAGCGTCTTTTTATGTAGTAATATTTTATCAGTTCTTTAATTATTTTCTGATAATCGTCATTATTCAAAATGCTATTATTTAACTTGAAATATCCTCTCCCTTTATTGCCTGATTTAATGCTTAAGTGAACATTTTGTACCCATGAATTACAATGGGTACAAACTGTGCACCTCTCATTGCAGATCTTTTACTATATTAACCATACATTGAAACTGACTTAGTTGGCAGGGGATACAACTATTTTTGTAAATTCTAAGCATGAAATTACTCTAGCTCTTAACTTAAGAGAAATTTTTGGAAAATACTCTGGGCTTAAGCTGAATCGAAATAAAACAAAAGGTATATGGCTCGGTAGACTTAAATCATGTAGTGAAAAATTTGAATATATAAATTGGAAAACAGAACCCGTAAAATGTTTAGGAATATATTTTGGATATGATTCACAAAAATGCAAAGAACTTAATTTAGAAAAACAATTTAATAATTCGGAAAACATAATTAAAATTGGAATAAGAGAAAAATGATTGGAAGAATAACAGTAGTTAAATCTCTTATACTGCCAAATATATTTTATGTAGCATCATTACAAATAGAAGCAAACATTACATTGGTAAGTTTAAAAAATCATATACAAATGTATATGAAATAGTAAAACGAAAACAATTAAACGTGAAGTTGTCTGTACACTTTGGTGGGCTAAATATGATTGATATAGATAAATGTATAAAAGCTTTAAATATAAGATAGGTTCAGAGATTTATTGATACCAAAAATAAAGAAGCAAATTGGACTATAATACCAAAATTTTATTTTGATAAATATGAGGAGAATTTTCTTTTGTTTTACATGAATGCAAATAATATAAATTATTCACAAATTTAAAAATCACTTTTCCAGAATTCTACTTAAACATAATAAAAACATGGCTCAATCTGACGGCCGGAAATAGCCAATGAACTACAGAGAAATAAGACAACAAATTATATGGGGAAACAAAAATATTCATTTTGAGGAAAATTATCTTGTTTATAAACACTGCATTGAGGAAAAAATAATTTTTATCCATAATTTATCAAATCAAAGGGGAATTATTGATCAACAGTACATATTTCAAAAGCTTAAGTCTCATACAAATTTGTTCTCCGAATATAGTAAACGTTCAAAAGCAATACCAAACGAATGGAAAAAGAAACTACTAGATATTGATTCCGTCAAGATGAAGGTAAAAAGCAAATTAGAAGTAATTTATACATTTGAAGGAAAACTTGTCCCGCTAATAAACTTATCATCAAAACAGATTTATATATCATTAATAAAACTAGATAATACCACACCAACAGGGTTTACAAAGTAGGATAATATAATTAAATTTGATACTAATCTTATAATTGAATGGAAGCGGGAATGTATGTAATTTTTTATTTTTCAATTTTTAAAAGATATTAGGTTAAAAATGATACATTGGAAACTGTTGCAATATATACTGCCTTGCAGAGATCTTTTATATAAATGGAAACTTACAGAACGCTCTGACTGTCCACTCTTTAATGTTAATGAAGACTATCAAAACTTTTTCCTAACTTGTAAATATTTAAAAGAGTTTCTCGATAAATGTAAAAGAATTCTGGGTATGCTAAATATAGGGAACATATTTACAATCAAAAACATAATTCTAGGTTATAAAATTGAAGACAAAGAGTATTACTCTATAAACTGTCTCATAACTATATTTCTCTTTGTTGTTCACAAAAATATTTGTCAAATAAAAGTAGTAAAAAGTTAGACATGTTCAAAATTTTTAAATTTGAAATTTTAAGGGGCAAGAAATAGAATTGTAAAAAAATGACAGAACATGTAAACACGTGCAAACTATATTAAAAATACTTTTGACATGTACCTACAAAGGGTTTATGTAACTATTGAAAGAGTTATTTGAATTTGTCATCTCCAGTAATGTCACTGGTAGTGTAGTTTGTCATTTTGATGAAATAAGGTCATGACCTTCGTAAACCGAAGATATTGACTTTTTTCTCACTTAGTCTTAGATTAAATACAAATTTGAATCTAAATGCGAAGCATAAAGTTATGTTGAATGTTTTCGTTTTTCTGGATGTTTTTTCCTTTTGCATCTTCCGTTATTTTAAGTATAACCTACCTTCCACTTTAATTTTCATCAAACGGCAATACACAAACAAACATGTTGTGTTTACATTAACGTTATATTAAACTCTAATATGGGAACAATGGAAACCATGACAACTAGCCATATGAAAATCTCCAATATTTTACGAAAGGATATGGAGTATGTGAACATGAGACCATAACACATATGTTAACTCCAAAACACATATGTTAACTGCAACTGCAATAATTTTAATGAGCTGTATGGCCATTTCGGAAATTTATTCCTCATCAGCAGCACTATAATGAATAAAGCACTAGAAAGAATAACATAATGAGCGACTTCACAGTAGTCTTTACGCTGAAATTGACGACGTCACAATACGTTTTGTGCATAAAAACGTCAGTAAATCTGAAGTAATGGCTGTCGTTACCGTGTACACTATAGGTCCGCTCAGATCATGAAATGTCATATTAGAATCGAAATAATTCATGTTCGCCGGTGTTTTGTAGTCGATTTACATATGGGTGTCCATTATTTTCGTTTATTTTACCCCTCGCTCCGCTACGCTACGCTCTGGGTAAAATATCAACGAAAATAATGGCTACCCATATGTAAATCTCCAACAAGCCACCGGCGCCCATGAATTATTTCTTAAACAATATAGGTGGAACTAAGAACAATATTCTATGATATCTTACCTCTATAAAGTAACATTTAAATGATATAATTTGTGATGATTATTATGTCAGTGAAAGTTTAAAATGTATGAATTAGACAATTGTCTTATATTGTGCAAAAGGGATATACGGAGTAAGCTGTAACCCATGTAATTTGTTAATCAGCAAGAAATGTGCAATAAAGATACATGTTTGTATAAAAAAGTTATTTATATTAAAAGAACTTTAAATGGAGTTTGCTTTGAAAAACAGTTACATAATTATATTAGCCCCCCCCCCCCCCCAAACATGTCATGAATGTGACGGAAAAACAATGTAGACTGATATTTTTTGATACAGAATTGAAATTGATTAATACATCGCACTCTCCCCTAACTACATCATGTTATAAGATTTTCATACAATAAGCATCTGTTAATTTTTTCTTGGTAATTCTGCATG
This sequence comes from Modiolus philippinarum, assembly GCA_002080025.1. Classification (NCBI taxonomy): domain Eukaryota; kingdom Metazoa; phylum Mollusca; class Bivalvia; order Mytilida; family Modiolidae; genus Modiolus; species Modiolus philippinarum. The sequence goes on along the minus strand of MJUU01007430.1, from coordinate 88,942 downwards.
TTAGGTTTCAAGGAATTTTCGTTTCTAAAAAGCTATATATGAGAAGGGAAGCAGAAAAGAATATTCTCCAAGTTTGTCAAACACGGAACAAGCAACGAATAAATCGACAAATTTCCGGTGATTGGTGATGACTTATGACGATTTTTTTGAACCGATCTTCTCAGATTTGAAATACAATAAATTAAAATTACTTGACTCTTTCAAATTGTATTGTAGGCCTGAATTTAGAAATTCTATCAATAAACTGTTAAAGAACGTCCCGGTACTCAAAGGAAGCGTAAAGAAATCGGCCTTTTTTGGCCCAATGGCACAACGGAGTTTACGGTATTTTCCTCGACCTTTTTGCATGTACGAATCACTTCGTCATTGTGATTTTCCCAACATTAAACTTTGTTTAGAGCAGCATTTGCTTGACTCTCCAATATTTTGCATATTTATTGTCTTTTCGTTGCAATCTGTGCATACGAATTACATTTTTGTGACATATTTTTGTTTGTATGACAAGGCCGGCAACATTACCCCGGGCACAATATTATCTTGTCCGATTCTTCCCTCCCCCCTCGAAAAAATAATAAAATAAAAGCTTGTAATTTATAGGGATCTGTATTATAAAATATGACTTTTGTATTCAAAATTGGCTACTGTCATTTATTGATAAGCTGGATGACAACCACACCAATCTTTTACCTGACCAGCCGACTTTAAGATACCACTTCTTGAAAAGCGTACAGATTCCAATTAATACTCCTACATATATTTGAAGACACTTTGTCTCATTTGCATTTACTCCATGTCCCATATGCTTATAAATGTCAAAGGTTTGTTGAAACTACACCATTATAATTCTGAAAGAACAAAGGATTTGTAATTACAAAAATAGATGTCCAGACACATGATAAATCGAGAATACAAAAAAAAAGACGCTAGACAGCTTAAAAACGAAGGCACTAAAGCACAACATTCAAAATTAAGGCATTCACAAAATTGACATCAGGAGCTCCGGAAGGATAAACATGAAACGGTAAAATATCATATTATGCAAAGTTTACTTATATTACAAATACTATTAGCAAGAAATGAACTCAGCAGATAAGATTATTTGTTTATTTTGTTTGCAAGTAAAAAGGAGCGTTTTTTTACTAATAAGAGTGTAATTATTTCTGTAACAACAATGACCATTTGAAGAAACTTAATTTATAGTAACGTCGGTATTTATTTATTTTTATTACTACTATTAGAAATTAAATGGACGTTTCGCATGAACTGTTAGTGCTTTAGTTTTTTGTGTTGTATATGTAATGTTCGTGTGTTTTGTGGGCATGTGGTGTCTTTGGTCTTCCGTTGTTTGGTGTTCTGGCTTTTGCCTTGTCTCTGGACTTTGATTTGTGTAATCTTGTGCTTTGTTCCTTCGGTATTCTACTGTCGTTGTTTCAGTACTAAGTTAAACATTTATTTTGAATTACTTTTCGGACCGGAACTTCAAATTTTGTTCAAGTTGAAAAAAGGCAACGTTGTATAAAATTTAGAATTGCATACTGAATTCAATTAAAATCAAGCCTTTTATAATTCTGTTTGTTTATTTCATTTTGTTATATAAATATTACAGGAAGTGACCCATGGCATTCAGACTAAAATGTGTGAACCCTACACAAAAGTTATTATCAGGTGCCTGTGAAAGTTGAATACAAATGCGCCACGCGATGCACCTGTCACACTGCCAATGAAAGGTTTGGTTTGTCGCTGTATATAAGTTTGGTAATAAGCCCTAGATCTAATAAAAATGTTTGTTGTCATTGGAGAAAGACAAACTTTGTAACGATACACTACAGAAAACTTTAAGTATTCCATTTTTTTTTGATTTTTTGATTTGACGCTCAAAATGTATACGAAAATTCTATTCAACCAAATTCACTTCGTCATGTTTATGCTCAGTTTTCGCTTCCGCATTTTGCGTTTGACCTTCTAAAAAATGTAGGTTTTCAGATTTTTTTAACAAAAAATGTTAGATGAAATTCGATAATCATTTAACCATAATAATTTGATATTCACTCCTGAATAAATTTTAATGAATGTTGGGTATTTTTTAACTATGAATGATAACTTTTGTGATCTTCAGATTTTATTTTCACCACCTAGATATAAAGCCCACATCATATGATTCCATTATGCCAAGTTGAGTCGATTGGCCTATAGTTTTTTTATGCTGTCATGGTTTTTCTGTAAATCTTTTTTAAAGCAAATGATGGCATTAATTGTAAATTTATCCCATTAATTTTTATCTTCATTGACAATCCCGCATCCATATGTATAGGAGTCCTGCATGTAGAACCAAATTTCCTCAATAAGTCAATGTATCTATAACACAAACTGGAAAATGTTTTCGGGTGTTGATGGATTTATGTAAAGTGATTTCGACAGGATTAATATCGTCTGTAAACTTAAAAAAATTTGGATTATTTAAAGCAAATATATTGTCCAAATATGTATATGTATTGTTACAAAGATCCAAAAATGCCGTCTGTTTGAATTCTGCCATGAATTGTGACTCGTAGCAATAAAGAATTAAATCTGTTATGAGACATGCACAGTTAGTACCCATAAGAATGCCGATAAACTTTATCACCAAAACGGACAAAATAAAATCAAACAGAAATTGTAATGCTTTTATTATATCCTGACAAGTCCAGTCGATATTTTGGTCATGTTTGTCGTCTCTGAAAAACGATTTAAAGCTATTGCAATAAATGTAAGTACAACCTAATTTTTGAAGGACCATTTGATCAAATACGAATATTTCTGTATGATAAGTGTATGCGGTAAAGTAGTATAAAGGTTACAAAAAGCATAGCTATCAACGGAGGTGTATGCAGCTCGGAGTCCTACCAAAACTTCTACCGAATTAGTAACACTCAAAAGGTAGTTAATTTCACTGTATTCATAATATTTGTTGCTGAGTTGATGACGAGATTTTATGGTAGTAAGCGCACTTGTCAATAAAGCAGATATGTCTGTAGTGGACCATTTACTTGATGCAGGAATAATACGAAATTGCAAAGAATTTTTGTAAAGCGTAGGAAGCCAATACAGAGTAGGAACGCTTCAACAGTTAGAAGTTGCTTTTAGTTCAGCTGTAGCTATCGTATGATCATAAATTACTTGTGTTTCTGTTGACGTGGTAGCTAAGAATGTACTTGAATTGGTAATTTATTTCCGAAGAATCTCGATGTTATACTTACGTCAAACAACGACCACATTATTGGCTGCGTTGTCTGCAGGAACATAGACTCTCTTTTGCAAATCTTTAAAACCTTCGTTAAAGTTTGAAATCGCATGAATGATATTCTGCTGTTTATCTTTTTTTTTCAAAACGATATATACGGAAATCAACGACTTCCATGCATTTGTTAAAGCAGGCATCTAGTGATTTGTTCATTCATTGAAAATTAAATCAAAACAATTATCGACCAGAAATTAAAAATAGTTTAAACCTGCTGTAAAAAGGTAATGACCAAAGAAATCTTAACTAAAAGCTGAGGACAGAGCTATGCAACAGGGAGATACTCCTTTGTCCGAAACATTTTTTTTTTCAATTTAAGATATTATAGAATTCCAAAATGAATAGGTTTTTAAAGTATTAGACTACTGGGTAGGCGAATATATCTATCAAAATATTGAAGTAACTGGAATTTTTATTTCATCGGATTGCCTCTTCGATACGTATTTTTCCTCAGTGCATATAAAATCAAAACAGCGGCAGTAAAATACAAGTAACAAAGCACAAGATTACATAAGACAAGGCAAAATCAAGAAAACCAGAAGACGGATGATCAAAGACACTACATGCCCACAAAACACACAACCACTACATATACAAAACACAAAAAAAACTAAAGCACTAACAGTGTGAACTCTCAAAAAAGAATGTAACATCAGGTGCTCCGGAAGGGTAAGCATGTCCTGCTGTCTATACAGCACCCATCACACGGTCAGCGGGGCATTTGTTTTGAAAGATCTGTGAGGTTAGTGATTGGTTATTATCATTTTCTAACCAATTGAGAACCATGGTACGTGTAACTTCTTTAACCCCCAAACAGTACCAAGGTGAAACTTTGAAATGCTTTTGTAATCACTGAAGTATTCAAATATGGACAAGAATATATCAGAACCACAAACATAACTGACGAAGACAAAACTAAAATTCAACAAGACAACACAAAAAATTAAGGCACTGAGATTGTGAACTTCCATAAAAACCTAGAGCGGCATCAGATGGTCAAGAAGAGTAAGCATGTCTTGCTTTGTATACAGCACCCGTCAGAATGCTTAATTGAAGAGCGAAAGAGGTAAGAATTCGGCATCGAAAAACCTGATTCTTACATGATAAATTTTTCAAGATCGCAAAAATTACAGTATGTTGCGATTAATTCTTTGAGTTTATGCTGTTCCAAATGTTTAGAATGTATCTACGATGATGGGACATAAGTTGTCGAAATGACCGTATTTAGAAATTAAATTAACAGTTACCTAGGTATTTTGTAATTTGTTTCACTGGGTAGATGCTACTGCTAGATGACTGTTAATCACTTTCATTATCCGAAGATTTTCGGTATCGATAAACTACACAATGTATAAAAGAATGGTATGATGTTCTTTATGGCAACATATTTCATGGAAATATTGAAAATGAGTTAGTTGATTTAAATTGTCCATTTACTTTCAATGAGAAATTTTCTGTGGAACAACTGAAGATCTATGGAGGTTATAGTCGTATTAGATATTCCAAAGGTAAGCATCACTGTGTTGACCCTTAGAGGTTTCGTTTTGGGTCATAATAACCGCGATATGGGTTGTTGTCTCATTTGTTTTTCATATCAGAAGTTATAGTGGCTATTTGGAACCACACATTCTTTTAGATTTAAAGAAGTGGGTGTTAACAAAATAAGGTCAACATAACCCATTCTAACACATATTTTAGTATTTCGTGGTTTTCTTTACAGCAACGTGGTTGGATTTCAAAGACTGTGATATATTTTAAACACAGATACTTGACGGTAAGTATTAATCTGATGAATAATCATTTTATGTGATTATTTTTATTATGTTTGATTGTACATTGTGATTAATCCTGAGAATACTGCCTACACACCCTTAGGTGTAATGCTTTTTATTGAAGTTTATCATAATTCAACGTCTGTTCTAAAAATTTTAAATCTTAAATTAAGCTTTATAAAGGCTATAAAATAATGGCAGTAGAATATCAAAGACTTGGTATTTACAAAATCGAAGTAAAAAACATGGCAAAATACGACAACACAGGAAACAATGACTCTAGAAAAGTAAGTGAGAACCGAATCAGTCAAAGAACGAACAAGCCATGGACCAAGGCAACATCGGAAACACTAAGAAACAAGGGCACCACTTGAGAACGAGACAAAAAAGAAAAAATGAAGACACACATATAGATGAACAACACGGACCCAATAAAAACCATGGGTGAGATCAGGTGTACCGGTAGAGTAAGCATCTCCTGCTTCTATTAAGACACTCGCCCTGTTGAACATGTCAACTCCGGTAGTAAAGTCAAATCCGATAGAGTAAAAACAAACTTTAGTTGTAGAGGAAAGACCTGTTGTCATCTGGGAAACAGATATCCCATAACGATCGACAAGATCGTGATGTCGGCCTTAAAACTTCTGCAGTGATGACTTTAAGTTTTTGGTAACGTACCCTTGCTTAAGTAGTCTATTTGTAAGTAACTTGGCTCTATCAAGGAAGTCGCTGTATCGACCGAAAGCCCTTGAATAGCGAATGAGTTGTGAGATGTAAACTCCATATGCTGGTTCTTTTGGAATTTGGCCACAAAGAAAAAGGAAGTTTACTATTGGAAAAGTGAAGTCATCGCGTTTGTCCTACAACATAGTTTGTAATGTACCTCTGTTGTCAATTTCAAAATGAATGTCAAGGAACGAGGCCGATGTGGAAGTATCTGTAGTTAACTTTATTTCAAGCTCTTTTGGATAGTGAGATGAAGAAAATCACCAAAGCGAGGGTTGTTTATATATATATCATATATATAACGGAAGCTGAAATTAAAGGACTGGGCCCGTTTTTTGTCTTTATTTTGAAGAAGCCCTTCAATGAATTCTGCCTCATAAGAGTGGAGAAACAGATCGGCTAAAAGAGGTGCACAGTTCGTGCCTATTCCGATTGTCTGTTGAAAAAACAATTTCTCAAAACTGGACAAATATAATGTCAATCAGAAACTCTACCATTTTAACAATGTTTAATCACTTTTTCCTCCGTGTATTTTTTCTGTGATTCTGAGTCGTATTTCACAAAGTATGCTTGTTCTCTGCCTATGACAATGTACTTATATCTTCGCTCGCCGCTCTTACGGGAGAAACATCAATGAATTATGTCTTTCAGTTACGATTTCAGTTGTTAATGAGGAATCTTAAAAAGCTAGTATCACAGTATTTTAGGGCCCTCTTTTACGGCTGTCAAGACGGAGGTTAAAAGCTTAGAAAGAGGTTTTGTGGAACATTTTGCAGATCCAGAAAGCTACACCAATATCTAGATAGCTACAAAGCATAAACATAAATAAATAAATAAATAAAAACATTCAAAACAAAGGCACTCACAGCATGAATTCCCATGAAACCCGGAGTGAGATCAGGACTGTAAGTACGGGAGTCCAGACAAAATTCTATTTTGTTCGACTGAAATAAAAGCTTATGACATGGAAAACGGAGAGATAGATGATTTCCGAGCTAGTTCGCATTCCCTAAAAGGCGAAGTATGCATAATCTACCCCTACCCAATGCAAAAAATTGCGAAAATGTCAATTTTAGGCTGTCAATTCTTTTGAGATAAACAACCCTCGTCATTTGATCTAGCTGTTATGCCTAACTTATCACTTGTGATACAATATTGGAAAGTAAAACCATTCGAGTCCATAAAATTTTGATTTTCGGTATAAAATTTTTGAAAAATGGAATATTTCGGAATTTTATATTTTTCACAACTCAAGGGTCGTAAAAATCGGAATATATATATTTAATAATTGTCGATGCAATAATAATTTATGATGTTTTAACAAATTGTACACACAAATTTTAGTTTCAGACGTATTATAGGTTCATAAATGTCAAAATTAGCACCCTCCGACAAAACTTAAGAGAAAATTTGAAATATTCAGGCTCTAAATGATAAAAAGATAATGTTTAATGGGAATTCTAGCGTGTATTTCACTAAAACTGACCTGCAGAAGATCATTTAAGTAGATTAAAACCTTTCAAAAGGTTTCTTTTCAACTCTTCTGTTCAAAATTGTATGAACAATGGGAATTTTCCGTTTTTCAGAATTTCTGGTGTTTTGACTTTGAGATGCAAATACTTCATGAAATTGATATATAACTTTAAAATGTTTATTAAATATCGTTTCATAATATCTAAGCAATTAGAAAGTATGCTTCATACTGTGTCAATTCGTGTTGCTGTGAATTGTCGTGATTTTGGATTTATGATTTTAGAATTCCCCCTTTTTTCGTTTTTGCTTCTGTATTCGTTTGCCAATGTATTTAAGCCTTTTCAGACTAACTACAGTCTCATAAATTACAAACATATTACCCCTTACCACACATATTCAACACAATTTATATCATTTTATTCAGCTTGAAAAGCTTAAACATTGTATAAAGGTCCAATGACATATCATTTTCAAACATCAAAACACACAGGTCCTCCCACATATCAAAAATAAGATCATGCGCCCGGTTTATGGGCAGTTATTCAGCGATTTAACTTTGAATTTCGGAAAATTCTGAAATACTGAAAATTCCCATTTTTCACGATAATCGTCCAAAATATTCAATTTTACTCATATTTTGGTGTCAAAATTACGTATTATGATGTATCAAATGCCTTCAAATCCGACAAACATATCATCTATTCAAAATTCCAACATCATGATTACGTCATTCTCAGTGTACTTCTTGTTTGACTCAGTGTGGTTCTTTACAAAATATGTTTTGTCTATCCCTACTACTAAATAAGTGTATCTGCGTTCTCCGTTTTTAGTACAGACACATTGATGTATCAAATCCGAAATTACTGTTTTCAATTTTATTGTGTGGCAGGGTAGTATAAAGAGTAGAAAAATTAAAGGTTTGTAACCTGCGGCAATGGGTGAGACTGCTAGAATAGAGCTGTTCGAGAAGATCTTTAGAATTTTTCATAAGCCACATCTGATTGACGCCGCTCGTGTAGTAGACTTTATCACAATAACTTTTCAGGCCATCTCTGACTACGGTCAATAAAGTACTAAGGAGCTAACTAAGTGGCTTAGTGGTTCATCTGGAAGACCCCGGATTGAATCTTTGTTTGTATGGGTTCTTATGAAGTTTTTGGACCCAGTAGATGTAGGGGAGCTGATTGTTATCATCATCCGCTTTGATACCAAAGGATGTTAAAACAGAGTTGTGATTTTCAATAATCTCCTCCCTTGATAGTGTAGTGGGAGTATAAGTAGGTTTTCCTGAGGAGCTGTCAATTGTGTTAGAAGCTTTGTCTGCAGGGACAATGATGTAATTTTCATGGAGGTTGTCCATAGTTTTCTAACGAGGGGATCTTCAAATATCCTGGGATTTCACGATTTCATTGATGTTTTCAAACGCCGAATACGATTCACAATTAACGATTTAATGGACCTGATCCAGTCGGACAGCTTCTCGACATCTTCTTTCTCATTCTTTACCCACTTCCTCTCATAGTCCTCAACTGCATCCATCAAAATTTTGAAGTTGTACTTCCAGTTGATATGCTTGGGTTCACGGAATTTGGGACTTTTTGAAAAAAAAACTCTCGTAGTTTGATATTGTCTATAATATCTAAGTCACCGGTTATCACGTGTCCAGCTGGACTGTAATTGAAGGGGGAAGTGGAATGCGCGCAGTCAGGTGGTTTGGCTTTGAAGTCGTCAATTTTGAAATCACGCAATATCAGTTTGTAATTGAAAATGGAAGTTGCCATTGGTATAGTGTAGGAATACGAAATTAATGGAACAGATTGATTTTTGAAGTAAGTTGGAATGTTTGATAATACTGCTTTGCTATGTAGAATGTTAGCGATATTTATGGCGTCCAAGCCTTTATTGGCGAATTGAATTTTGAGAAATGTCCGGTTTTAGGGTTCGTTGGCTGATTCGCGGACAGATATATCCAAAACGATTGTTGTTAATTCATATTCTAGGGAAAGCCAATCAGTCACTGATGATGATAAACATGTTTTCTAGAAAGAATGAAGCTTTGGAAGGGGCAAAGAATACAATTTGGTACGAATGTGATGATTACCTAGTGGACTAGTCATCTATGGAAGAAGACCATTTATTGAAATGTCGTGCAGACGCGGGGCAGTGTAATGCCTTTGTCCATGGCTACGCGGTCTGCGTTGGCTTCCATTCAATGTATTCATCACATTTACCGAACTACATCCTGGACTTGACAGATTACCTACACTTTTTATGTTATCATTACAACCATAGGGTATTGCTGTACCTAATTCTTTAATCCAGTATTCCTCTCTTTGTAAACGGTAATGTGTACTTAGCGTTGGGTCATTAGTCTTGCCTTTTTCACATTGCCTTTTTCACACAGTCGAAATGTTTTGTCGTTCGATGTAAAAGCCTTGTCTCATGAACGAAATCTTCATATCAAAAATTAAAAGTGCATAGAAGAAAAAAAATTACATTGTAAGCGATTTTTGGGAAATGTTTTCGCTAAGACGTCACTTCAAAGCTTTTCCGGCCTCATAATTCCCTATTTAAAAATTATCTATTTTTTTCCATTCTTATCCGATTTTAACAAATTTGAACTAAAATATACCTTATATATTCTTTGGATTTTCGAACCCGTGGAAGATAGGGTTTATCAAAATAACCAAAATTGCCAAAAATCAAATATTTCCGATTTTTTAACACTTTGAAAGCTTCAAATATTACTTACATATTTAATTACATATTAAATGAACCATTGAAACTTAAAATAAAAAAAATATTCAAGTTCATGCGAAAACTACACTTTTAGCATCATTTCTCAATTGGCAAAATATTGATCACGTCACTTTTGAAGTTTCGGGTCCTCAACTCTATTCTTATTCAAACAACGGATATATTTATAACACCAATCAGATTTCAACATATTTTGGGCTAAAAAGAAATAAAAGTGACAACAAAAGTCCGAATCGATCAAAGGAAGAGACCAGTAAGGAAATTCCGTATAACATTCGAAAGCTTGCTTTAAACGAACAGCAACTGGTCATGGACGAGATAAAATTTTGAAGTTTCTTTCTTTTCAAATACATACCACTAGTTTTTGTCAATTGCAAGATCGTTTAAGAGTATATCCAGTCTAAAAAGCATATACATGTACAGTTCCCCTAAGCTATATTTTGAACGAAAGCTTGTTGATATTATGCCATCCTGAGACCTGTAATGCTTTTAAATGTGACCTCATGTGTTCATTATTTCTTTATCTTATCATTTATTTTCCACACTCACCTCATTTTGAATTTGAAAGCTTTATACGTGCAAGAGTCAATTACATGTATATGTATAATATATGGTGAATTGATGATTCTGATGACAGGAAATATGCCCTGCTAGGATCAAAGACTTACACTTAGTCACACATCAAACCTACAAAACGTTTGTTCTTTGGCAATAAACAGAGAAAGACAAATAGCGAACACCTTAACCACATTTTTTTAGCCCGAGGTTGAGGCAAATTTAGCCATCCTAAGAACCGGAAGTGGCCGAAAATGAACCTTCTTCATATGCATATTTCTGATACAGGCCATTACTCTTATGTTTGCAGTGCCTCTTGGCGAAAATATAATATCAACTATATCTGTGATCGTTCATTTTTAGGACACCTTAGAATCTAACTTAGGTCCTAGTGGTTGATCAAGAAGCAAGCCGGAGACTGGAGAAAATTGAAAAAAATATGACTCTAGATCAGTGCCAAGTCGAGTTGTGTCAGTATCGTACTTTGTTTTCTTTTGTTTCTGTGTTTTGCATTTTTGCTTTACTAAGACCTTGCAGGCACATATATACATATATTGGGATATTTATTAATCTACAGCCTTTGATACCGTTTTTATAACAATTTGAGGCAATTAACAGCGAAATACGGGTCAAAAGCAAATAGAAGGCACCCTACCTAAATTTTGAGTCCTAGGTTAAGGCCTATGACGCCACCTGGGTATTGGAAGTGCCTATACATTGAACCTTCTTACAAATTTGGCTTTCCTTACGACCGGAAACAGTCTATTTGGCTTACGTTAGTGACATTCATGCATATTGAAGAATTTCTCATATGGATATACTATTGATACTTTCAAATTTTGGCATTTATTTTATTAATTTCGAAATGTAATCCAGACCACCTGTTTCAAGTGCCCACATCTCACTATTTTATAACGCCACGTTTTTTTACATTCGACTTGATGAGTGCCCTGTGTTTGTCTATATGTTGTAGTTGTCCACTAGCTTAAGACACTAGTGCTTTTGTCGGGCAAAGGATGACAGTGATTGTAAGAACACTTTGTTTAATTGATGTTTGTTGACAATCCAGCACCCATGACCAAGAAAGACATGGATGTAGCGTTGCTCGACAATTAGCAAAAACTTCCGCTTAAACCGGTGCTAGGGGCCGTCTTGAACTTACTATGAGGTATGAGCAAAGCTCATTGTTGAAGGCCTCCTGGTGACTTCAAGATGAAGAACAACAATAAAAGCGTTGTTCCTTTGCTTGTTTTTTACCATGTATTTGTATAGACTTTGTCTGATGTGCATTTACTCCATATCCTTTTATTCACCACATACTATTTATTGAATGGTTGCGGTGGCTATCCACAATTTATCAAACACTTACTCAACAGTAAGAATAAACTGCATTTTTTGCAAACTACTACATTGTATATAAGTGAGTTAAAAATGCCAATGGCCATGTAAGTAATTCTAATAGTCTAATAGTCCATTGGCTGGAATAACCCAACCCGTGCACCCCTACTTCTCAACCAAACATATTTTTTCAAGTTCGTTTACAATAAAACATGTTAGCACGAGCATTACTTGAACGCACTGATAGAACAGGACCCATTTGTAGACCCACCAAAAGAAATTTTGAAAAAATCCGTTTTTCGTTCAAGTTTTCTTTCAGTTGGGGATAGTTTTCCAATCTATTTTCTGAAAAATAAAAGATGTTAACATAATGTTAACATATTTTTAATGACCAAAATGTTATTTTAAATAGACTAAATATTTTGCTAAATATTAAATAAATGGAACTTTGAATATTTCCGATTTTGACTGAGTTTTGTGTTTCTTTTGCCTAATACTACTTTGTAATAAACAAATATCACCGAAAGAAGGTATCAAATGAAAGCTTATTATATTTGCTTTACAACTATTACAAGTAATGGCCATTCTTATGTAATATAAACATCATACATCAATAAAACTTACCCCTACCCCAACAAATTTACTGTAAAAATGTCAATTTTTTGTCTATGTTCGCATAAAAATAACCAGAACACGCAAAATATGTGTTCTCTATGACAATGTTGCATAAATTATATCATGATTTCGTATTCAAACAGCCATTTGTTGACTTAAACTCACGATTTTCCTTAAAATTGATGAAAAATGGGAGTTTTCAACACTTCAGATTTTTCCAAAGTACACTGTTAAATCGTTTTATATGCCAAATATGGATGATATATTTGTAGATATGCCAATCAATTGCTCTAAGCGATACATTAGTCTTAAAACATTGCTAAGAAAAACACAAAGTGTTTGATGTGACTCTAAATACCAAAAATCTTACTTCTACCCCAACAAATTTACTTAATATTGTCATTTTTATATCCATGTACGCAAAAAAGTAACCAGAACACGCAAAATTTGTATTGAATATGACAAAGTTTCATAAATTACATCACGATTTGGTAATTTAATAGCCATTTGTTGACTTAAACTCAACATTGTGCCCAAAATTGATGAAAAATGGGAAGGTTCAACGTTTCAGATTTGGCCAAAGTTCACTATTAACCGGTTATATATGGCAAATCTTGATGATATATCTGAAGATATGCCAATTAATTTTTCTTAGCGATACATGAGTGGTCTTAAAACATTGCTAAGAAAAACAAGGAGTGCTTAATGTGACTAATGTGACTCTAAATACCGAAAAATCTAACCCCTACCCCAACAAATTTTCCCTATAATAGTCAATTGTTTTACTATATTCGCATAAAAATAACCAAAAACACACAAAACTGCATTGCATATAACAATATTACATAATTCCTATCAATAATTGTCTTTTTAAGTCCCACTTGACAGCTTAAACTGAATATTTTGTACAGAATTAATGAAAAAGGGGAATTTTCAGCATTTCAGATTTGTCAAAAGTTCATTGGTAAATCGTAATATATGTCAAATGGGGAGGATGTATTTTATTTATAAAATGCCCGTTCCAAGTCGGGAATATGACGGCTTGCCAAAATTGTTCTGTGTTGGATTGTGTTTCCCTGATTTAGTCGAATGTTATACGGATTTTCCTTACTGGTCTCTTCCTTTGATCGTTTCGGACTTTTATTGTCACTTTCATGTATCTACAGATATGCCATTTGATTGTTCTAAGCGATACATAAGTTGTCTAAATACATTGTTTAGAAAACAAGGAGTGTTTAATGTTACTTTAAATACTGAAAATCTTACCCCTACTCCAAAAAAAAAGTTTCCCTATAATAGTCAATTTTTTGTCTATATTCGCATAAAAATAACCAAAAGGCACGCAAAATATACATTGCATATTACAATGTTGCAACAACTAACTTGATTTGTCATCTTAAGCCCCACGTGTCAGCTTACACTTAATATTTTGTACAGAATTGATGAAAAATGGGAATTTTCATCATTATTTCAGATTTGTCCAAAATTCACTTTTAAATAGTTATTTGTGGCAAAGCTGGAGGATTTATTTGCAGATATGCCAATTAATTGCTCTTATCGATATATAAGTTATCTTAAATGTTAAGAAAATGAATACCAGGAAACAATGTTAAGAAGAACAAGGAGTGTTCAATTTGACTCTAAATACTGAAAATTTTAGCCCTATCCCAAGAAAATGATGCTTAAAGATCCCCAGAATATGCCTGTCTGTACATATATATAAACAAACATACTTATGTTTTACTTTCTTTTAAAAGAAAACATTTAATATATCGCAATTTGAAGTTTTAACTGCAAATTATGGGTAAAATTGTAAATTTTTGACGATTTTCGTGAAAAATGGGAATTTTCAGCATTTCTGTATTTTACAATTTTCAAAGTTGAATTGTTGTATAACTGGGAATAAAAAACGCACATAAACTTATTTGTGATATATGGCAGTCTCTGTGTACTTTTATGTTATTGGACCTTAATAAAATGTTAAAGCTTTTCAGGCTGAATAGAATGAAATAAATTGTGTTGAATATTTGTGGTAAGGGGTAATATGGTTGTAATTTATGAGACTTTAGTTAGACAAAAATGTTTAAAAGCATATTTTCTAATGGCTTAAATATAATGAAAGGATATTTAATTAACAGTTTCAAGCTATATATCAATTTTATGAAGTATTTGCATCTCAAAGTCAAAACAGCAGAAATTCTGAGAAACGGAAACTTCCTATCTTGCATTCAATTTCGAACAGAAAAGTAAAAAACAGACCTTCTAAAAAGTTTAAATTTTGACATTTTGAACCTACAATACGTCTCGATTTGTTGTTAATATATCATAATTCATTATTACATCGGCAATTATGAAATATATATTCAGATTTTTACGACCATAAAGTTAAAAAGTTGAAATTGTGAAAAAATCTAAAAATCCGAAAATTCCTATTTTTCAAAAAAAAATTATACCGAAAATCAAAATTTTATGGATTTTCATGGTTTTATTTTCAAACATTGTATCACAACTGATAACTTCGGCATAAAAACTAGATCAAATAACGAGGGTTGTTAATATGAAAAGAATCGTCATTTTCGCAATCTTTTTGCAGCCGAGAGGGGTACATTTTTTGTATCCGCAAATCATAAAAATGGCGTAAAGTGCCCAAACTTGAGTTCATTGTAAAGAATATTAAATTAGCTTTAAGTTGGTACCAAATTTCAGTACATATTACTTATTATTTAACAATTATGGATCTTAAAAGATGAAACTTAGGTTAAAACGAAAATACAATAATTTTTCATGGTGTCCTATTAAAGTAGCCCCATACTGTCTATGCATGCAGGTTATGATCGTGTTAACATGTTTTATTTTAAAGAGGGGATATAGGAGGACTAAAAAATCGGTCTAGATGGGAAGTGGGAGGTGCACGGAAAGAGATTTCAACCCATGTCCTATAAGTGTGTGCACAACATTACAAAGAATCACAGTTTCAACCAACAAACGTGGTAAATATAAACTTCATAAGAATTCAAACATATTGACCAAAATTGCTGACAAGTCAAAAGTAGTGTAGTATCATGGTCAAACACAGACTGAAAATAATTCAAATTGGTTTATCACGATGTAAAACACGATAAAAGTGATAAGTAGTACCAACACGCATATATGTGGCTAGAATTTTGGGTTGCAAAATTAATAAAAACCTATAAATAAAAACCCAGTGGAATGCAAATAAAATGCAAACGAGATCATTTTAAAGACATTTTATGCACCACTAAACCTCTTTCACAGCTACTCACTACTTTGTTGACCGCAGTCAGAGACGGCCTGAAAAATTACTGTAATAAAGCTTACTCCACAAGCGGTGTGAATCAAATGTGGATTCTTAAAAATTCAAAAGATCTTCTTGAACAGCTTTCCTCAACCAGTCTTACCCATTGCCATAGCATTCAAACTTTTGACTTTTCTACACTTTATACAACCCTGCCACACAATAAACTGAAAACAGTAATTGCAGATTTAATACATCAATGTTTCTGAACAAAAAATGGAGAACGCAGATACACCTATTTAGTTGTAGGGAAAGACAAGACATATTTTGTTAAGAACCACACCGATTCAAATAAGAAGTACACCGAGACTGACGTAATCAAAATGTTAGAATTTTTGATCGACAATATTTTTGTCGAATTTGGAGGTCGTGTTTTCCAACAGACAATAGGGATTCCTATGGGAACAAACTGTGCGCCGCTTTTAGCTGACCTTTTCCTCTACTCGTACGAGGCCAAGTTTTTACAAGGGCTTATTCAAAGAACACAAAAACATTTAGCCCAGTCCTTTAATTTCAGCTTCCGCTACATAGACGATGTGCTTTCTCTTAATAATCCTAAATTTAAGGATTATTTACATCAGATCTATCCAAATGAGCTTGAAATTAAAGAAACAACTGAAACACCTACTTCAGCTTCGTACTTAGATCTTTTATTGTATATTGACGAAGATGGACGTTTGAAATCTAAGCTATATGACAAGCGTGATGATTTTAATTTCCCCATTGTGAACTTTCCCTTTCTTAGAAGCAATATACCTACCTCTCCAGCCTATGGAGTGTACATTTCACAGTTGATTCGTTACTGTCGAGCTTGTAGTTTGTACAGTGATTTTTTGAACAGAGCAAAAACACTGTCCCTAAAGCTGCTTAGTCAGGGATTTGTTCAACCTTTGTTAATTTCATCCCTCAAGAAATTCTATGGCCGTCACCATAGCATCATTGAAAGATATGACGTGTCAGTATCCCAAATGAAAGTGGACATTTTCAGCTAGATTCACGTCTTCCCGGATTTGACTACCGACTTTGACATTTTCCCGGATTGAATCACTCACAGTGTGACGGGTGCTGTTAACAGAGCAGGACATGCTTACCCTTCCGGAGCACCTGATGTCACTCATAGTTTCACTGGAGTTCACACTGTGAGTGCCTTTGTTCTGAATGTTGTGGTTTCTGGTTCTGTGCTTTGTGTCTGTCTGGCGTCATTGTTTTTGTGTCTAACGTCATTGTTTTCTGAGTTCTCGTTTTTGCCCTGTCTTTGGACTTCGATTTTTGTGAATATCACCCCTTTGTTCCTTCGGTATTCTACTGCCGTTGTTTATGCAATAATATTTCAGATACAGAATCTACACAGAAGCCTATGTCACATCCAAGATTGACTTCTTTTCCTACACAAGAAGAAACTATAACAAATGAAGGTAAACATGAACATAATTGGTATTTGGTGTTAAAGTTTTAATTTGTCCATATGTTTTTGTAGAGAAACTTTATTACACACAATGACCTGAGCATTCTTAAGCTTCTTAAGCTTCTTGTATTGTTGTAATGTTTTGTTTTGGAACTTTGATTAAAACTGTAGACATTATAAATGTTGCATAGTATTAGTGAAATTAGTAATTTAAAGAAATAACTAAAATCATTAGTACGGTCATCAAACCCAAGAAAGCACTACGGATTTAATGAAATTACTAAAATTTTCAAAACAAACTTAATGCACAATTCAAAGTGCCTTTGTCATCGAATGAACAATACTTATAACGTGCATTGCAATTTGATATTGTTTCTTTATCTTAGCGTGATCTGTCATGTTTGTTGTAAATATTTAATTGAACTGAGTAGCTTGCATAACTTACAATATTTCATTACTTAAGTATAATTACGTTGTTCAAAACTTGATCAGTAAATTTGTATAATATACCTAGGCTTCATTCGGTTTATGACACTCGGTAGATTTCCTTGGTACTTGTTTTGGCCTCTTATTGCGATATTCTGGGTAATGGGGTCTTCTTGTTTTGGATTATGGCTTTCAATAATATTTAATTATAATGCTACTGATGAGAGTTTACTCCTGGAAACATGTTTTTACCTTTTCGGGGCCATTTAGCGCTTACTATATGGTGTGAGGTTCCTCACTGTGTTGAAGACCATATGGTGACCCCTAGATGTTTTGTTTTTGGTCGTTTTAACCTGGATATGGGATGTTGTCTCTTTGACATTTACCCCATTTCCTTTCTTTTTCATATGTGTACAGCATAACGAAATTTACTGTTTTTTTCTTAGGTATATTTTTGTATTTTGAAGGTTATTTTTCAGGGATTTCCTGAAACCATGTCACTGGAAATTTAAATGATTATATGAAAGTCCTGACTCTGTATTGCGGTTTCATGTCCTTACTAAAAATTTAAACCATTTCATCAAATAACTAGTTACACTTATCAACTGTAACAAAAACAAAACATAAACGTATTTTCTCCTACTCAGGTACAGAATATATACAGAATCCTTTGAAATATTCAGGATCTACTTCAGTTACAGAATCTACACAGAAACCTTTGAAACAACCAGGATCTTCTTCAGTTACAGAATCTACCCAGAAACCTTTGAAACAACCAATAATGGATGTAAACTTTGACATTTGAAGTAAATAATTATGTGTTATTAAGACTCCCAAACGAAGTTGGGAGTCTTAATGTTTTTGTTGGGTTTGTTTTTATTATGTCTTGCCATACGTAGTCGGGGCGACATAATGTTTTTGTTTTTTATCTTTATCTTATGTTTCTTCTTATTTTTTTATTATTTTTACTAAGTCTCCCAAACGAAGTTGGGGGACTTATTGTTTTTTGTTGGGTTTCTTATTCATAAGTCTCCCAAACGAGGTTTAGGGAGACTTATTGTTTTTACTCAATTACTAAGTCTCCCAAACGAAGCTGGGAGACGTATTACTTTTGTTGCGTTTCTTACTATTAAGTCACCCAAACGAAGTTTGGTGACATTGTTTTTACTTTTCTAATAATCATTCTTATTATGTCGCCCCAGAAGTAGTCGGGACGACATATTGTTATTCCTTTAAAAAGTCTGTCCGACTGAGTTTACAGAGATGCTGGACAGAATCAATTCATATTTGGCGAAAAGCTGGATCACCACGAGTAGATGCGCATTTATTTTTTTTTTCAAAATTGTCGTTATTTTCAAAATAGCTGCCAATGAACGATTTTTTGCCAGATTTCATAAATTATCTCTTAAACCGCTGGAAGGACTTCCATAAAACCTACTATAGAAACGTTCAGCATGAATAGTGGATGGAATCTATCCAAAAATAAAATGTCAAAATGGCCGACAAATGCGCGGTGATATCTCATTGAAAAATATCAATCTGAATTGTGAAAAAAGACGGAAAAATCAAAGTGCTCAAAATTGGATGCAATTTTACAGGAAGGTTCCCTAACATATTTAAAATTGGGTTCCGGTCTTCAAGACTTCAAATTGGTGACCGGTGCCATGGAAACGGTAAAAAAGACGGGAAATCAAAGTGCTAAGAATTGGATGAAATTTAAGAAGAAGGTTGACTAACAAATTTAGAATTGGGTTCTGGTCTTCAAGACTTGAAAATGGTGACCGTTGGCATTGAAACGGTAGAAAGGTGGGAAAATCCCTAGTGCTCAGAATTGAATGAAATTTGACAGGAAGGTTGTTTAAAATAAGTTTATCGGATCTAAAGCCTTTGAATTCTGATATGGGAGTTTGTTTGGGAGACTTCTCGTGTTTGCATCAAAACACAATTAATACTAGTTATTATTAAGTCTCCAAAACGAAGTTTGGGGAGACTTATTGTTTTTGCTGTGTTTCTTATTTTATTATTATTAAGTCTCCCAAACGAAGTTTGGGGAGACTTATTGTTTTTGCTGCGTTTCTTATTATTATTATTCTTTTTCTTCCGTTTTCCGGCTCAAACTTGTCCACCTGATTATTCGGACACTAGTGATCCAATCTTAACCAAACTTCACATGATGATAGAACCTTATCCCAAGATGTGCTTTCCAGTCTTGGAATTTTGAAAATGGAACCGGTTACCATGAAAACAGCAAAAAAGGCGGGAAAATCAAAGTGCTCAGAATTGGATGAAATTTTATAGGAAGGTTGTCTAACATGTGTAGAATATATTTCTGGTCTCCAAGACTTCAAAATGCCAACCGATGTCATGGAAATGGTAAAAAAGGCGGGAAAATCAAAGTGCTAAGAATTGGATGAAATTTTATAGGAAGGTTGTCTAACATGTGTAGAATATGTTTCTGGTCTCCAAGACTTCAAAATGCTGACCGATGCCATGGAAATGGTAAAAAAGGCAGGAAAATCAAAGTGCTCAGAATTGGATGAAATTTAAAATGAGGGTTGCCCAACATGTGAAGAATTGTGTTCCAGTCTCCAAGACTTCCAACTGACGACCGTTGCCATGGAAAAGGTAAAAAGGCGGTTAAGTGCTCAGAAATGCAGGAAATTTGATAGGAAGGGTGTTTAAAATCTGTGCATCTTATCTAATGCCTTTCAATTCTGACATGGGAGTTCGTTTGGGAGACTTCTTGTGTTTGCATCCAAACACAATTAATACTAGTTATTATTATTATTATTATTATTATTGTTCCGTTTTCCGCCAAAAGTTTGTCCAACCTGTTTCTCGGAGACCAGTAATCCAATCTTTATGAAACTTCAAAGGATGATAGATACCGATGCCTACATGGTCTTTTTGGTCTTGGAATTTTCAAAATGGCGACAGCTGCCATGGAAACGGAAAAAAGGTCGGAAAATCAAAGTGCCCAGAATTGGATAAAATTTACAGAAAGACATGGTGGGGGGAAGGTTTCTGATGTCCAAGACTTCAATATGGCATGGAAACGGCGAAAAAGGCGGGATAATCAAAGTGCTAAGAATTGGATGATAATTAAGAGGAGGGTTGCTAAGAACATAGGGGAAAAGGTTTCTGATGTCCAAGACTTCAAAATGATATCCGTTGCCATGGAAACAGAATAAAGGCGGGAAGTTTGAAAGTGCTCAAAAGTGAATGAAACTCTACACACGGGTTGACAACGATGTGTTATTCTTGCTTTCTTTCTTTCTTCCATGGATTTTCTCCGCGTATTTTCTCACAGATGCCTGGAGACGATATCCTTACTATTGACAATCCCCAGTTTTTAGACTATGTCGACCTCATTTACCCACAAGAACTGAAACTTAATAAAGCAAACAATGATTCTAAATACCGCCCATTTCTCGATCTAACTATCATCATTGATTCTGGAAAAATTAAAGCTAAAATTTATGATAAAAGGGATGATTTTGATTTCACTATTACTAATTTCCCTTTTCTTTGTGGCGACGTTCCTGCATCACCATCACACTGAGTGTATATATCTCAACTGTTACGATTCGCACGCGTCTGATCTACTCTTGACGACTTTAATGAACGTAACCTTACTATCATTCCAAACTATTACAACAAGGTTACAGATTTCAGAGATTGATAAACACATTTAAGAAGTTTTATAGAAAATATGAACATTTGGTATCTAAGCATAATGCGACCCGATAACAGCTTATTACTAAAGGCATTTCTCACCCTCGTTTTTACGGAAATGTTGTGAAAAAATGTCAAAAATGATAAAAAATCCAGAAAAACTGGGACGTAACTTACATTCTTTACGTAATAGGGGATACTGACCAGATATTCTTTATGATTCCGTTAAATTGGCTTTGGGATCCAATGACCTGAAGATTTTACAATTAATCTGAGACCTTAAGATGGTAATTTTTTTCTCAGCATAAACAGGAATTACACCTATTCTTCATGTAAAAAGAAACAAATGGTGCCTCATTTCGCTTCCCTTGTTCCTTCGGTATTCTACTGCCGTTGTTTGCCACAATAGCATAAAAAATGACAATTAAATAGCAATAAGCAATAACTGCAGTTTTTATGTATGGAAAATAACTGAAAACATTGGAGTTTCTGTTATTGCAATGTGGGCTTAATGTTTCAAAGTGATGATATAACCATTCTCATTATGTTAAGCATTCTGAAAACAATATATGACATTATTTTGGCCTTGTGAATTCAACATCTAAACAAATTACGTATAGTTTATGTCAAAATTATCCTATTTTATTCAATAGAAAGCAAATACAGGCATATCAAAACTGCACCTCAAGTCAGCATATTTTGTCGACAAAATTTTTCCCCTTACAATCCTATTATGTCCGATTATTGTAAATTTTTGTTTAATTTCCCTGTTTTAATGGAAGACATTACAGTGTCGCAATGTTCCGCACTATCCTCAAATACCATTTTGCCTCAAATATAAAACATTGAACTGCCATTTAAAAAAATGCTATTTTCCCCTTGAAAATTCATGACAATTGCTTAAATGTCAACAGATGTTTGCTAAGGTCTTTCAATAAACAATTAAGGGATTTTCTCACAAATAAGTATAAAAATGTTGTTTATTCTGTTGATATGTAATCAACAAGACACTATTTGTATGATATTTAAAATAAACATGGACTTATAACATTACATGCGAGTTTACCTTAAGGTAGATAGACACTGTTGCGCTGCGCAATGCAACCGCGCATAAGAAAAATAAAGAGTCAGGTACGGGGTAGATTTGATTTTCGGGCCGGAATAGTAATTTGACGGCTTTTCCTTTGTGACGTCATAATTGAATGACAAATGTGAAACGTCATATTTCGTTTACTTTGCCGCGAATTAACTCCCTTTTCCCGAAAATAATTTTACATCCGGAAAATTTGTAAAATATCTCCGTTAAAAGCATGGTGACGTATTCATATTTTAATTGTAACCAATAAATTACATCATAAACTATCTGTTCACAAAAGTACATCAAATTCTCATGGATAAAAAGTTCATTTCTATTAAGCTGAAATTTGCCTTTCCATATTTTCCCTGTGCATTCTTTGTAAACTTAGGTGAAAAAATGGCTAAAATGAGCAAACCTTGATCTCAGTTCTAGAAAAAACAAGCATGGTGACCCATACTTTTTATTACAGATTTTGGGTTAATAGGATTTGTTTTTCAATTGTGACGACTTACAACAAAATCTCATGGATATGAATATTACTATCTATCTACCTTAAGGTCTCATGTAACCGTTTAGCCTTGATTTTTCTCATGTGTCTCTTTTTCAAAGATTCACATTTGGTTTGCAAAGTATTACTGAAAAAAGTGTGAAATGACAGACACATAAACCTATACCTCTTTGGAATCCTTGGAGCAAATAATTTAAATTTAATAGACATCTGTGTCATTCTGACAATATATATGTGCTGTATGTTTCCATGGAAACATTTGCAAAAGTTGAAAAATACCCCAAACTTTGCAAAAATCAGCAAAAACATTGCCAATACACAAGCCCCCCCCCCCCCCCCCCCCCCCNCCCCCCCCTCAACGTATACGTTATGAAGTAGCATAGCCACTATGAGAGCATGAAAGCCCTTCACATAAAGTTTGGATTTAGCAATAAAAAAAAGATTTCATCAAGGGTAACTTTTCGAGATAAAGTTCACCGAACACTTACATCCATTTTCGCACCATGTGTAGAACATGCTATTTATATATCATGTACATGTACCGTCCATGCTGTGTTTCATGCGACCAAAACAAACAGCTAATAACCTACTGTAATGAAGAAATTCACCTTTTTATTGATTTGTTTCTAACTTTACAATCATCCTCACAAAATCAAATACAATTTTTCACATAATCCCAACATTACAGCAATGACATCTGATCAACCATATCATAAGCATGAACAAATTTTTTACTCTCTCTTTAACCCAGCATTTGAGGCACTTAAAAGAGTATCTGAGACCAAAGTAGGGTCATAAATTCTGAGTTGGTACTTTAAATCGGGCAAAATCGACTAATATTGCAACATATATCTTGTGTTTTGTCATAAATTATACCTCATAAGTTATAATAAGACTTGTGGCATGTGATTATAGTTTTCGTGTATGACACTCAGTAGATGTCTTTAGTATTGGATTTAGCTTCCCATTTCGGATTTTTTTGTAATGAGTACTTCTTTTTTTAACTTTTTTTTTGGATTATGCTTTTCCAGATAATTTGATTCTAATGCTGCTGATGAGAGTGTAGTCCTTGAAACACGTGTACAGCATACCAAAATTTTACTGTTAATTATGCAACTTTTATCTTGCTTTTAATATAAATTTACTATCTTTATCAAAATTCTTACCCCTTAAAAATATTACGGCTTCATTCAATGAATGGCACTCGGTAGATGTTCTTAGTACTGAATTTGGCTTTATATTTCGGTATTTTTTGTCAATAAGTACTTTTTTCTTTCTATTTATTTTTGAATTATGGCTTTCCAGATTATTTGAATCTAACGCTGCTGACGAGAGGTTACTTCTTGAAACACGTGTACAGCATAACACAATTTTACTGTTAATTATGCAACTTTGGTATTTTGTATTTTTCGGCTATTGTAGGTGTTTACTGCTATATTGACTGTATAATTGCTTAGAATCATTGAAACTTTAAATTTATTGATTCTATGGTCTTCCAAATATTTAGATTTTATCTGCACTGATGAGACATAATTTGTCGAAATGCGCATATGCAGAAAGTAAATTCACAGTAACTTCGGTATTTAGTTATTCATTATTGTAAGCATGCGCACAGTAGTAACAAGTTTTCGGTATTTGTAGAAATAAAATTGCCATAACCATAGAGTAGATTTCAAGTAATGCGATAACAGATATATGCTAAGATAAAGACAGTATAAAGTGATACACTTTGATTTACAAACTAGATGAAGGTAAGTCATCTAAACTTCCAATCTGCAATTGCAAATTTTAACTCAATGCATCCTACCAAGTAATAGTAACTACGGTATTTTGCTATTTAGTACCACTGGGTCGATGCTTCTGCTGGTAGACTGTTATTCCCCGAGGATATTTATCAACCCAGTAGCCAGTACTTCAATTCTGGACCGAACACAGATTTTATTTGGAAACTTGCAATATTTAATTTTACAAAATTTTGTCCAAAACTAAGGAGTTTCTCCGTCTCGCATAGCTCTGTAATTAACTGGTTTTGGCTTTACTATTTATACCCTATTGTAATTTTTTTTCTCTCTATCAGATTTTACGCATATTTCTATATATGGATTTCCAAATGATATGATTTTATATGTACTGAAGAGTCATAAGTCTTCGAAATGTGAATATGCAGAATCTAAACTAACAGTAACTTCTGTATTTTGTTAGTTATCAAAAGTCACTCAACTTGAATAACGATTCACTTAAAATGGTTATAATAAAGTGTAGCTAACGAAATCTAGGGAACAGTAATCAAATGCTTCGAATTGTGATTGACATAATCTTTGAATAACAAAATACCGAAGATACTGGTAATTTAGTTTCTGCAAATATGCATTTCGTCAACATATGTCTTTTCGGTGCAGATCAAATCAAAACATATTTAAATCCATATACAGAAATATATATAAAAAAGAGAACAAATTACCAATATGATCTAAATAGTAAAGTAAAATAAGCCAAGGACAGAACTGTGCAAGAAGGAGATACTGTACTCACATTCCATTCACGTTTGATTCGGTTGCCTTGGTTAGTAAAAATATTTAGTAACTTTGTTTAATAATAATTTCGTCTTCGTTATTAACGTTCTCTGTCTGTATGTAATCCTTATATTGCCATGCATAATGGACGTATGATTTTTGTTCTTGCTTCGGTATTATTGCTGCGGTCAAGCAAGTGGCAAAACTTTCAATTTACCGAAGTTAAGATTTACACCCCAAGCTCTCTACCTTTCATTGTCTAGCTGTCGTACAAAGACAACATTGTATACGTTTGTCAGCTTTTCACGTCCGATATATCTACAATGTAGACATTTGACATCGATGAATCTTACACATTGTGTAAGCTTGGGGTGTTAATTTTGACATTGTTACGTTAAAAGTTTTGCCACTTCCTTGACCGCAGCAATATATGCATCTGGAACTTTAATTATGGTAACTACGGTATTTTGTTATATATTATCACTGTTCCGATACCTATTTTATTGGACTGTTTATTTGCAGGGGTATGTGCCATCGCTATAGTCAGTATGCCCGTGCTAGTGTGAAAAACGGTTGTATTTGGAAAGCTTCTTATATTTCAATTTTAGAGAATTCTGTTGATAGCATAACACTGTTCTGATTCGGTAGTTGATTCGGTTGTAGATCCTATCTGTGATTTTTTCTCTATCATCTATATATTTATTTTGATTGACGGCCAACAAAATAGTGTGCATATGATCTGCTCTGACAAGCGGCCTATCAAATAGTTTACGGATGACCTGCCCTGACAAGCAGCCTACCAAATAGTTTACGTATGATCTGCTCTGACAAGCGCCCTACCAAATAGTTGACGTATGACCTGTCCTGACAAGCGGCCTACCGAATAGTTTAGGTATGATCTGCCCTGACAAGCGGCCTACCAAATAGTTTACGTTTGATCTGTCCTGACAAGCGGCCTACCAAATAGTTTACGTATGACCTGCTCTGACAAGCGGCCTACCAAATAGTTTACGTATGACCTGCCCTAACAAGCGGCCTACCGAATAGTTTAGGTATGATCTGCCCTGACAAGCGGCCTACCAGATACACTATTGACAAATATTTTGACTGCTTTTTCCAGAATCAGTCGTTTTTGGACTGAGAAAGTCTGAACAACGTTGGGATTGACTGAGCTTTGTTGATTCAACGCTGATCAGTCTTTTTCAACACTAGTTTTGACTGAAAATGTCTGATCAGAGTTGAGCCAAATCACTTCAGTCAATCTCAGTCTTTACCTGTGTTGTAAAAGTCTGTGCAGTGTTGAGCCAACAGTGGTCAGTCATTCTCAACACTACCTGTGTTGTAAATGACTGACATTTGTTGAGAATGTCTGTCCAGTGTTGAGTCAAGGCTGCCCAGTCATTCTAAACGCTACCTGTGCTGAAAAAGACGTATCTGTTTTGAAAATGACTGACCAGCGTTTACTCAACGTTGGACAAACATTTTCAACACGGGTCAGTCTTTTACAGCACAGACGGTGTTGAGAACGACTGATCAGAGTTGATTCATCACTTGACAGACATTCTCAACAGATATCAGACTTTACCACATAATTAGTGTTGAGAATGACTGATCGGAGTTGACTCAACGCTTGACTTATTACAAGTCAGACCAGTCATTTAAAACAAAAGTATAGATTTTTTTTTTATTTAAAAGAAAAAAATATATGTTTTATTTATCTTATTCTATTTTTTAAAATTATTTATCTAATTAATTTTATTTATATTTTTTTGATTGAGTTTGCATTATTATTATTTGCTTTATTTGCATTTACTAGTATTTATTTAATTTCATCTATTTTTCAATTTTTTATTCATTTAATTTATTTATTTATATCTATATCTTTTTGACATTCCTGAAGAACAACAATAAAAGAGTTGTTCCATTGCTTGTTTTTTGCATGTATTTGCAGAGATTTTGTCTCATTTCCTTTTACTCAATATCCCTTCATTCCTTATCTACTTTTATATTTTTTGCAATAATGTATTGGCAAGCTAAAATCGAAAAGATGAATATAGATTTAAACCCACCAGACCACACCAACGACCTGGAATACCTTTGCGAGTATCGCATAAATGTTCCGAAAATATGTGCAAATTTTGTGAAATCCCGGTCTTCGTCATATCAGAATGAAATTCAATGTTATTTGATTTTTATTTTCTTTATATTCTTGCTGAATATCGCGCAAA
>MJUU01007430.1:39122-50742 GCA_002080025.1 Modiolus philippinarum | reverse complement strand
TGAATATTGCCAATTATGGAAATTAAAAGTAAATGTAGAGAAAACAAAGATAATGATTTTTTCCAAAGGTCGTCAACCTGACAATATCAATTTTACATATAATGGAGCCACAACTGAAATAGTGAAAGAATTTAATTATTTGGGGGTTCTTTTTTCAAAATCTGGTTCTTTTAAATCTTGTAAGAAACATCTTTCAGAGAAAGCTACAAAAGCCATGTATGAAGTAATAAGGAAAGGAAGAACTCATAACTTATCGATAAGCTGTCAGTTGGACTTGTTTGATAAGTTAGTCAAGCCAATACTACTATATGGCTGTGAAATTTGGGGGTACGGCAATAACTCTATATTAGAAAAAGTACAACTAAAATTTTGTAAACTACTGTTACATTTAAGAAATACAACTCCAACATGTATGTTATACGGGGAACTTGGCCGATACCCTATAGAAATCGATATCAAAATTAGAATGGTGTCATTTTGGGCAAATCTTCTGACAGGTAAAGACTCGAAACTTTCATATCAAGCTTATAAGCTTTTGCGTTGTATGACTGACAGTGATAATTTTAAATCTGATTGGCTTGAATGTATTAAAAATATTTTTAACGAATGTGGAATGCCATACATATGGAGAAACGAACATTTTTTTAGTTTGACATGGCTTAAATTGTCTATTAAAACTTGCCTACAAGATCAATATAAACAAACTTGGCATGCTAATGTTGAAAACAGTCCATCTACCTTAAATTATCGTATTTTCAAAGAAAATTTAGAGTTCGAAAAATATTTTGATATTTTAGAACCTAAAGATACGTATACTTTGTGTGGATTTAGAATGCTTAATCATAAACTTCCGATCGAAACTGGTAGATGGAATAACGTACAACGTGAGAACCGAAAATGTAATTTGTGTGATTTAAATGATATTGGAGACGAGTTTCATTATATTTTTAAATGCAAAAAATTTGATAGCAACAGAAAAAACTGTATTGACAGAAAATTTTCTTATAACCCAAATTCTCTTAAATTTAAAAATCTGATGTCTTGTACTAAAAGGTCCACTCTAAAAAGATTATGCTCATTTATAAGAACCATTAATTCCACTCTGGTTGTTTCCTAGGCTCAACTAACACACTCTTCCGTTTGTATATATTGTAAATAGTATCTATTTCTTATTGTCTTTTATTGTCATTGTTAATGTTGTTATTGTGTGTCTGTATACCATTGTACTGCAAAGGTTTATCAGAATAAAGATATATATAGATAATTAAATATAGATTACTATATTACTGGCGGGGCAGCTGATGATCGGAAGCCAAAATAAAATCCGTGAAATATGCATGTGCTAAATATATGAGTACACTAATTAAGCAGACAAAATCAATGGACCTTACAGTCTGACCGCTTTATCGGTACTATTGTTACACATAATATATAGCTTAACAGCCAGTCAAAAATCATACTGATCTATTTCAAGGACACATAAATACATGTGATTCTATCTTAATATTTTGTGATATTTCAATTGTGGCGCGGGTTCTGTTTTTAATAAAATTAAAGAAAACTGTCCTTGAATTTAACAAATCTTCTATAGATAATTAAATATAGATTACTATATTACTGGCGGGCAGCTGATGATCGGAAGCCAAAACTAAAATCCGTGAAATATGCATGTGTTAAATATATACTCATGCTAATTATAAGCAGACTAATCAATGGACCTTACAGCCTGACCGATTTATTATTATGATTTTACACATATTATATAGCTTACCAGCCAGTCACTGAAATACTTATCTATCTCAAGGACACATTAATACATGTGATTCTAAAATAATATTTTTGTGATAATTCAGTTGTGGTGCGGGTTCTATTTATTTATAAAGTTAAGTAAGTGCAAGGACGAATATTACGCCCTTGATGTGCAGTCGAAATTTCCTCAATTAATATCCCTGGGTTCTCAACAGATAAAAAAAGAGAGAAGTAAACACCAAATTTTGTTAAACTCGACCAGAAAACTTCCAGACAAGTCAAGTATATTTTATTTAAAAGAAGCTGGATGCTTGTATAAAACAAGACAAGATACATAAGGATTGTAGAGCGTATAAAACCGACTCTTTCAATCTCCAAGCAAACCCGCAAAAAAAACTGCACATAAAGGCAACTATCCCGAAAATGATCGTTAGGGACCGACCATTTAACTTCAGGAGGGCTATGGTTTTTTTTTATTAAAAAAATATTTTGGCTGCCAAAATGCTGAAAAAAAAAATCTCAAGGAGGCCTTAGGCCAAAAAATAATGTTAATTTTGCAAAAAAAAATAATTTGTTGATATTTGTGAGAAAAAAAAAAAAATAATTTTTTTTTTGCGCGAAGCTCACCTTTCTCTAGTTTTCATTTATATTATTTATTATTTTATTTATAAACTTTTTTGATATTGTCTTTTTTCAGAATTATTTTCTCTTTGTTAATTTAACCTGAATGATATAATTTGGAGTATTGTTGTTGGTTTGAAGGTGGCAAATTTCATGTATCAATGTAACATTACACAGTTTACTGTTATGCTGCATATTGCAGATACAATATACAGCCTTGTCATGCCTACGGGTGTACGCTGAGGCTCAACAGGTAGTTATGTAAATTTGACTTTTATTTCAGCAACAATTTTATTTTGTTTTGAATAGAAATGTTTTTGATGAAAAGAAAAAAAAAATGATTTGACACGAAATTTGGCGAAAATAAGTAATTTGGCCGAGATGGATATGGAAATAAATAACTTTACTTTTTCAAATCCCCAAGCTCCCTCGAATATCAAAAGGCTGCATCCCAAAACCCTTTTTCTTTTTTTCTTTTTTTTTATAAAATTCCGTGCGGAATTCTGACAAGAAAATTATTTTGACAAGAAACTTGGCAAAAAAATGTCTGGAACTTCATCGGAACCCCTTTTTTCTAAAGACTGATTCTCACGGTTCCGCTGGTTGAATATCCAATTTTTATACACAAGAGACAATTTCATTGCGAAATACATTTTCAATAAATGGTAATTGAAAATATAGATACACTATAAACAACACATTTAATCCAAAGTTGGACTCAGAACTGTTCCTACATATTGAACAATTGATTCTCACATACCTCATGATAGAAAGAAACAAATAATTAACTTAAAGTTTATCGTAACATGTGCAAAATGAAAAACAATTTGCCACAGGCGCGGGTCCAGGCAATTAGAAAAGGTGGGTTGCAGTTGGAAACGAAATGAGATTTAGCCGAGCGGAGCTCATGTTGCTCATGTTGGCCGAATGTTTTGATTTTTTGTGTAATGAAAGAAGTTTCTCTGTGGCCATCATTTCACTGCATTAGCTTGTTACAGGGTTATACATATATCATACCGAGAAGATGGGGACATCCGAAAATTTACGTGACCAAAGAAGCTACATGTACACGAATTTTCAATATAAAATGCATAGGGGTCGTCAAAAAATCAAAATAACAAATTTTCATATCACTTTCTAAAAACTATTGGCTCTCTGCTTATTCAAATGCATGATTGATGTAGTTTCTCCTATATAACCCCTGTGTTATTGTGAATGGTAGCTTCATTTCACGATTAATCTAGAGAAAACTATATGGGAATCTAAAAAGGATTAGCTTTTTTCAAAAAGTGTACAAATGATGTATTTTCTAAAACTTAAAAAATTGATGAAATTACTTCCAATTTCAATTGAAAAATGACAAATCTCATTCTTTTCCAACATGGAGACAACCGGAAAATGGCGTGGTCTGTTTTTATTCTGTTCAGGGACTAAAGTATAATATAGTCCCTGTCCTGTTTGAGAATCACCTGTCATTTTTTACTTAAAAGCTGTAATTATAAAAATTTTGAAATCATATTTTTGAATTTGGGTGTTCGTCAAAACTGCTATACCATGCATTTTTCACAGTTCTGATACACATTACATTAGATTGAGCAAGGATTTGTATCCAGTTCCTTAAAGTAAGTGAATGAAGGTGTTTTTTCGTTGTTTTGGACGAAAAATTCTTCGAACAATTCTACTGAAAAACATTTTTTTTTTTTATTATTTATTATTTTTTGTCAGCTGATGCACAACGAGTGACTAACATATGTTTGATGATGCATATGTTCCCGGTAATATACATATAAAAATATGTTGTTTCAAATTCTGAAATCCATTATTTATTTATTTATAATATTTGTTTTGAAATCACAAAAACACAATTATTTAAAACATCTTAACAGCTGACTGCAACAATGATTTATGACACCCTCGGGCTAATTATCACCTGGTCAAGGTACAGGTGATGTCTTGACCACTTGTCTATTACATTTTGTTAATTGGGTACATGCTGAATCATCTTCCTATTTCTAATGTGTAAAACCCTAACAACATACATGTGTACCACAAATATAAAATATATAAAATCAATATAAACACAAACCCACCACAAAACCTTGTCCACCATGAACGTTAGTGGATATTTTATTTAGTAACTTTTCATTTGCGTTAAAATAACTCAATATTTTTTTTCATCAATCGTGGTCACTTCTTTTACTTGCGTACACATACATTCGTCATGAATGCTGATGTTTCACAGTTACCTCCCCTGAAAATGACCACCTTTTCTGCACATGTCAGCTGTTCGGTTTTACTAAAACCAGAGGTATCTATATATCTCTGGTAAACCCTTTCTTTTTTTTTTCATAAAATATTATAAAAAAAATAGATAACTGAATGAATAATCAGATTAAGACAGGAAAGTGAAGATTTCGCTACATAATAATGAATAAATAAATAATTGAATATATGAATAAATCAAATAATTGATAAATTGAACATATAAATAGAAATAAATAAAACATAAAAAATATAAATAAAATTACTTAGATAAATAACTAAAATAAATAGAATGAAATATTTCAATAAACATATGAATAAATCAACCTAAAAAATAAAAATCTTTACTTTTAACTAGTCTGTGGTGTAAAAGTCTGTCCAGCGTTGAGTCAACTCCGATCAGTCATTCTCAACACTAATTATGTTGTAAAAGTCTGATATCTGTTGAGAATGTCTGTCAAGTGTAGAATCAACTCTGATCAGTCGTTCTCAACACCGTCTGTGCTGTAAAAGACTGACCCGTGTTGAAAATGTCTGTCCAACGTTGAGTAAACGCTGGTCAGTCATTTTCAACACAGATAAGTCTTTTAAAACACAGTATAGTTTAGAATGACTGGTCAGCGTTGTCTCAACACGGGACAGACATTCTCAACAAAAATCAGTCATTCACAACGCAGTAGTGTTGAGAATGACTGACCATTGTTGGCTCAACACTGCACAGACTTTTACAACACAGGTAACGACTGAGATTGACTTAAGTGAGTTGGATCAACTCTGATCAAACATTGTCAGACAAAACTAGTGTTGAAAAAGACTTATAAGCGTTGAATCAACAAAGGTCAGTCAATCTCAACGTTGTTCAGACTTTCTCAGTCCAAAAACTACTGACTCTGGTAAAAGCAGTCAAAATATTTTTCAATAGTGAAAGTTAACGTTTGATCTGCACTGATAAGAAATAAGTTGCCGAAATTGTCATCCACAGAAACTATTTATCCGTTTTGTGTAAGATGTGAATTACCATGTGTTTGAGATTTCATTACTTTAGAACTCCCCTTGTTTCCCTTTTCACTTCTGTTTTCGTGTGCCGATGCATTACTGTATTAAATCAAAACATTGTCGTCAATTATTAAATATTCATGATTGTACAGATATCATATGATATATTAATATTAAAGACTGAAAATTTAGCTTCAGATCTAATAATTTTTCTCCAACTAAGAATGACATAACATTTCCGAATAAGAATGACATAACATTGTCTTTTGTGAAATCAAATATTTAACATTGAAGGCAACAAAGTAGATATACATTTTTCAGTCCAGACAGAAGCGATCAATACATGGTCTTACGTTTTATTCTACCTACACTGTATTTTTAGTGGAGATTTTGACATTTGTGACTGTAATTTTAAGCCATTGTAGATGCTTCCTGGTATCCCCTTTGTTACATAACATCAAGCAAATAGTGGAATAAGGTGACGAAAATCAAATTAAGATGAAACAACGGCAGTAGAATACCGAAGGAACAAGGGAAGCGATGACTACAAAAATCGAAGTCCAAAGACATGGCAAAAACGGTAACAGATAAAAACAAAGACAAAACAAGGACGTGAGACAGCTACAATGCACGGAAATAAAAAGATAACATTAAGAACTAAGGCACTCATAGGTTGAACTCCCATGAAAACCGGGAGTGACATCAGGCGCTCCGGAAGGGTAAGTATGTCCTGCTCCGCTAGCGGCACCCGTCACACTATCAGTGAGTCAATCTAGGGTTGAGTCAAATCCGATTATGTCAAATCCGTGAAGACGTGAAATCTAGCTGAAAATGTCCGTTTTCATTTGGGACACAGACAAGTCATATCTGTCAATGATGTCATGGTGGCGGCCATAGAATTTCTGAAGGGATGAAAGTAACAAAGGCTGAACAAATCCCTGACTAAGCAGCTTTTTGGACAGTGTTTTTGCTCTAACTAAAAAGTCACTGTATAACAAAGGCTGAACAAATCCCTGACTAAGCAGCTTTTTGGACAGTGTTTTTGCTCTAACTAAAAAGTCACTGTATAAACTGCATGCCCGACAGTAACGAATCAACTGCGAAATGTACACTCCATATCCTGGAGAGGTAGGTATATTGCTGCTCAGGAAAGGAAAGTTCACAATTGGGAAGTTAAAATCATCACGTTTGTCATACAGCTTAGATTTCAAACGTCCATTTTCGTCAATGTAAATTAAAAGATCTAAATACGAAGCTGAAGTAGGTGTATCGGTAGTCTCTTTAATTTCAAGCTCGTTGGGATAGATCTGGTGTAAATATTCCTTGAATTTTGGATTATTAAAAGAAAGTACATCGTCTATGTAGCGGAAGCTGAAATTAAAGGACTGGGCTAAATGTTTTTGTTTTTTCTGTGTAAGCCCTTGTAAAAACTTCGCCTCATACGAAAAAAGGAAGAGATCAGCTAAAAGTGGCACGCAGTTAGTTCCCTACTACTAAATAAGAGTATCTGCGTTCTCCGTTTTTAGTGCAGAAACATTGGTGTTTCAAATCCGAAATTACTGTTTTCAATTTATTGTGTGGCAGGGTAGTATAAATAGTAGAACAATCAAAGGTTTGTATGCTGTGGCAATGGTTAAGACTGCTTGAGGATAGGTGTTCGAGAAGATCTTTAGAATTTTTTAGAATCAACATCTGATTGACGCCGCTCGTGGAGTAGACTTTATCACAGTAACTTTTCAGGCCATCTCTGACTGCGGGCAATAAAGTAGTAAGGAGCTTAGAAAGTGGCTTAGTGGTGCATCTGGAAGACCCCGCAATAAATCTCTCTTTGTATGGGTTCTTATGAAGTTAAGGGACCCAGTAGATGTAGGGGAGCTGATTGTTATCATCATCCGCTTTGATGCAAAAGGATGCAAAAACAGAGTTGTGATTTTCAATAATCTCCTCCCTTGATAGTGTAGTGGGAGTATAAGTAGTGCGACAGTGTTTTACCAGCAGACTAGATTCCTTGAGCTAGCCGGCAGTTTAGCGACGAGCACTCTTTGACCCTTCTTTCAAAATTACGTTTGTCTTATGCTTTTTCTGTTCCAAGATAGTGGTCATTGAGTTAGTAGTCTACCTGTATTGGGTTTTATTCGCGTGTTTATGATACTATAGGGAAACGGGATAGAGAAAGGGGAGGTTTGGGTACCCATAAACCGGTTTAACCCTACCTCTGGCTTTTGCTGGTGCCGGTATTAAGTCCGGCTATCCCGAGTTGCTATCGTTATTTATGTTTGTCTCTTGTTTTCATTATTGTTTTTCTTGTGCAGTTTGCTTGTAGCTTGTGGCATGTGATTGTAGTTCCTGGCCATTGTAGGTGTTTGCTGTTTTCCTGTTTTTGTAATTTCCTGATGAACTGTCAATTCCCGTCTCCTTAACCAGACAGTCAAGATAGTGTTTCTTACACACAAACAGTATGTTGTTAGAAGCTTTGTCTGCAGGGACAATGACGTAATTTTCATGGAGGTTGTCCATAGTTTTCCTAACGAGGGGATCTTCAAATATACTGGGATTTCTGGATTTCATTGATGTTTTCAAACTCCGAATACGATTCACAATTAACGACTTAATGGACCTGATCCAGTCGGACAGCGTCTCGACATCTTCTTTCTCTTTCTTTGCCCACTTCCTCGGATAGTCCTAAACTGCATCCATCAAAATTTTGAAGTTGTACTTCCAGTTAATATGCTGGGGTTCACGGAATTTGGGACCTTTTGAAAAAACCTCTCTTAGTTTGATATTGTCTATAATATTTAGGTCACCAGTTATCACGTGTCCAGCCGGACTGTAATTGAAGGGGGAAGTGAAGCAAGGTGGTTTGGTTTTGAAGTCGTCAATTTTGAAATCACGCAATACCCGTTTGTAATTGAAAATGGAAGTTGCAATGGGTTTTGTGTAGGAATACGAAATAAGTGGAACAGATTGATCTTTGAAGTAAGGTGGAATGTTTGATGATACTGTTTTGCTATGTAGAATGTTAGCGAGATTTATGGCGTTCAAGCCTTTATTGGCGAATTGAATTAAATTCATCTGTGTGAATAGGAATTAAATTCGATGCTCATATCATTTAAATACTACAAAAGGGACAATTATAAACTTCGAAATTTATTTTTTCGTTAAAAATATCTGCAGGGTGAAAATCAAATTGCATAAATACTAAAATTAACAAAATAAAATGGAAACCTGTAACTTAAAAAGGAAGATACATGCACATGAATATTTTCGAAATGTTTCTTTTTTTTCAACAATAAGTTGTTGCACATATTGAATAGTTTTAAATTTTATTAGGTTATGCATTCACCTTTTAGATTCTTTCTTTGTTAAGAATTTCACTAGGTAATGCGTCAATTCTACAAAGGTTTTTTGTTTACAATTACACTAGATTAAACAGTCATTTTACTTTCTTTCGTTGTTGTTCTCGGTTTCTTTACATTCAACTAAGTGATATATGCATTTCACT
Organism: Modiolus philippinarum; assembly: GCA_002080025.1. Classification (NCBI taxonomy): domain Eukaryota; kingdom Metazoa; phylum Mollusca; class Bivalvia; order Mytilida; family Modiolidae; genus Modiolus; species Modiolus philippinarum. The sequence continues at coordinate 41,612 of MJUU01007430.1, read as the reverse complement.
TTGGTTCATGATGTGTTTACAATTCCAACGTAACTAGAAAAACTTTGAGCTAAGATCATTAATATATACCCCCATTTGATTCTAGAAGAAAAAAAATAACAAAAAATCAAATCAAATTATTTTTTAAATAGCTAGTCACAATGACAATATACTCTAAACATTCTGTGAAATTTTTTATTGAATTTCACTGAAAGGTCAAGAAGAACTTGTTGCCCCAAAGTGTGAACCCCATTGCGGACCCCCCCAACAAAAATCCAAATCAAATCAAATTTGTATACGGTTTGTTCACAATAACAATACTTATCGAACATTCCGTGAAAGTTTCATTGAATTCCACTGAGGGGTGTAGGAGGAGTGTTGCAAGAAAATGTGTACCCTACTCCATGTTAAATAAAAAAATCAGATCAAAAACATGAAGCTAGTGTACAAAGGCAATATATACTAAACTCTGTGAAAGTTTCATTTAATCCCATTGAGGGGTCTAGGAGGAGTTGTTGCAACAAAGAGTGAACCCTACGTCAGACAGACACCCCTATTGATAAAAAATGACAAATTAAAAAAAAATTAAATAGCTAGTACACAATTGTAATGTTCACTGGACAATACACGAACAATGCTTAGGTTCACCTATTGAGCTGTACAGACGTGTTTTTTTCTAAGATCCTGGGGATTAGGATTCTTAATGGATTATATCTCACAGAACATATGCTCATATCTCTAAATTGTGAAAATGGCACCTTTCAATAGTAAACTAGGTGATACATTTGATACAATATCTCTTTCGGATTCTGAAATTAAAAAAAAAACACTTTAATTCAAATAATAAGACAATAAAAAACAAGAACAATTTTACCTAATGAATAAATAACTACAGATTACCAATTTGATCATGTTGATGAGGATGGAAATGCCATTAAAGTACCACGTGATGTGAACTTTGGGATAACTTTAGACAGATAGTCCTACCATGGAGGTATAAATATAGAAGGAGCTACAACAACACCACTTCAATCGTTCCATCTGCGATGCCGCCTTTATGACGATAGCTCGCTAATTTATCATGTTAATTGGAACTTCGCATGTGATCGGTTCGAAAATTATAATTTTTGGTAGTAAACGTATTTGCAGAAACTGCGGAATTGATTATAATGGCCGTAAATAACAGTTTAAGCTAAAGAGAAAATTTTATCAAAATTGTTTCGTATGACCCAAATTTCATATAAGATACGTCGAATCATGTATAAAATGATCATGATTGCAAAAACATCACTTGCATAAATAACTGGGACTAATATATTTTAGCAACATAAGTCAGACTGGTGTCCAAATAAGATATCTGAAAACTGAAACGGATACCTCTGATAGAAATAATAAAAAAGAACATTGAAAATTGGATAATGCAGCAAAGTCGACGTCTTTTGCAGGGAAAAATAATACAAGATGACGATTGTTGTCACCGCAATATAAAATTCTGACATTAAAATTTAACTTCCGCAAACCCCGAGTACTAGCATTTCTATCATTTTTCTTTCAAAAAAGATCAATGAATATTCTAATACTGGAAATTGCGTCTATCATCTTCTTGATTTTTTATTTGAAATAGGACACAACATTTACGTGAAAAATAAAAGCTAAGACATTGGAACTCCATTATGTCCCAATTTATACAGTACAAGGAAAATTCAAGATTGCAGTTTTTGTGATCCCTAAGTGATCATTTACTGATCTTGTAGCAGTCAAAGATCGCAATCAAGGATTGTTCTTGCTTGCGGTCAATGATCATACCGGTATATGCGATCAATGATCACAAAACAATTTGCAATCATTGATCCAAACAGTTATGGTCAGTGATCACAACTTGTGGTGCGATCCTTGATTGCACAGCGTTATTGATCACAACAGTGCGATCATTGTGATCCTTGATTGCAAGATTGTGATCCTTGATCGCACACTCATATGATCCTTGATCGCAAAGCTGTCATCCTTGATCTCAAACTTGTGATCATTGATCGCAAAGTACATAGTTATAGGTTCGTTCCATTTACTGTGTGTTAACGGGAAGTTTGAAAAACTGGAAAGTCTTGAAACGCATGCCTTGTCCTTCATATCATTTGAATGCATTAACATATAGAGAAATTATTCACAAATATTTTAAAAGCTAATAGAAGATCTATAAGATGATACATTACTTTATGAAATTCATTTGAAAGACAGCACGATTGCCGGAAGAAAAAATGTGAAATTAGGACTAAAAAAATTTTCGAAATCTATAGGACTAAATCAAAAATTTTTAGTAATTTTCAAAAACTATTTATTTACAAATACAATGGCTTATATGATTGTTTTTTTTATTGTTGTTGTTTTACTAAGAGGTAGAAAAAGTGGCCGTGAAAGACTGCTATTGTTGTCTGACAACTTTGAAATTTATAACATTGAGTGTGTATTGAATAAAAATCAAATTAGGCATGGACCATTTGATTTTTCGGGGGG
>MJUU01007430.1:0-37778 GCA_002080025.1 Modiolus philippinarum | reverse complement strand
AACAACTCGTCTGCAGCCAAATGTATAATAGGAGCAAAATTTAATCAATGTACATTGAAATATATAAATAAATTTCTCCAATAACTTGTACAAACCCTTTTCCGAGAGACACGACTATTTTTTATAAGAACTTGATCGCTTGTTCGAAATCTTGTTATGTGGATGTATTATATCTATCAAAAATATAACAAAAAGGAGATACCCTACCTACCTCTGTCATCTAATTTGGCAGTAATTCTGTGGATTGTAAATACGTACAGTAGTATTATGGATACCAATTCACATCCATTTTTTATCATTAAAAACGAATATTTCCAACACAAATATTAATTTTTTTGTATTACTTGAATATGACTAATTTCAACATACTTTTTTTGAGAGAAAACTACATTGATAATGCTTTAGATCGGGTTCAATATCTTTATTTGAATACGCAACTGGTTTGTCGGGAAATCGTAAAAAAAAAAACATATTTAATTGTAAAATTGAACATTTTATCTTCAGATATTTTCGACTAAAGATTTAAACAGGTTCATACGATATGACATTACACACAATCCTGGCCTCTAGAGTAGACCAAGCATAGAATATGCATCTTGGGTTCTTTTAAGAATATTTGAAAAAAGGAGAATGTTTCGTCATCCATTTTTGTTAATTAATACTTCTTAATGATATATAGATTGATTGCTGCAAGCGACACCACTTTGACTCTGGCATAAGAAATATTGACGAACCTTTTTTTTTTACGCGGGCGTTAATGTTCCGTGTCTAATGATGAGCAAGCTAGAAAAAATGTCATGCAGTCACTGTTTATTATTGTCTTTTTTATCCATTTAGAGGAGGCCGACAGGATTAAGGGAGACCAAAAGAAAGGGGGCGAGAGAAAGGAGAAAGGCCCGGGAGAAGGAAGAGAGGGCGGGAAAAAGGAGTGGGAAAGGAGAAAAGAAAATGAAAGGGATACTATAAGAAAATGGGTAGAAGAGAGGAGAGGGGCGAGTGAAAGGAGAGACACGCCCTGTTCGCCGCCTCATTTTACTTGACATTTTTTCCATTTTCAGAGAAGATTAAATGTATTAGCCTGGCACCTGAATCGATTTTCAGGGGCTCAGGCTACAGAGCTGCCGAGTGCATTCCCAGCTAGTGGATAGGGAAATACCCTGTCTATGCGTGATAGTCAGGTCATGATATGGAAAGCGAACCATAATAGCCGAACTGAGTGGAGAGACGCCATGCTCCATATAGTATAAAGACCCCTTCTATATTTTTCTAAAAAAGAGCAGAGTCACTTGGTCTTGTATAGAAGGCTAACTTTCCTGCCCCTACCCATACTCCCCTTTTCCAGTGGCAATTAAAACTCGTTGTCCGGTTGACCCTTCCACCTTTATTTCTGTCTTCTTTTACTTGCATTTTTTTTATTTGATTTACTTCTTCTCGTCCTGATATAGCTGAAATATTGCTCACTGGACTCTTAAATAATTAATCAATCAATCAATCAATGTATAAGCAGTCCTGACTCGATTATTCTAGTGCATTGTAGATACAAAATAGTTTGATCATAAACTCTAGAACTATATAGATGCAAACTAAATCAAACCTCACATTGAAGTCTTTCCGTCAGCGCCAAGCAAAGTTAAACATAAGACTCAATGTCAAAAATATTGTGATCATCACCTTTGAGCAATTTGAAGCATAAAACGTATTGATAGTACTGAAGCAATTTTAAGCATAAAGGTATAAAGATTATCTCCTCTGAAACTATGAAAGCAAATCGAACCAAACTCTACATGAATGGTGTATAGATTTCTCTATGATCTGACAATAAGCATATAAATATTGTCAACAGCACCGGGCATGATTTAAGATTGAAATCATGGTAAATGCATACTTTCATCATCTATTCAACTATGGTATACCATTTGTTGAGTGATTATTTTTATTGTTCTTACCTGGTAAGCAAAATTGAGCAGACATAGGTTTATTTATTTAACCTTTTGTAAATTTGTATTTACAGTATAATAGTTTTGTTAATTAATACTTCTAAATGATATATAGATTGATTGCTGCAAGCGACACCACTTTGACTCTGGCATAAGAAATATTGACGAACCTTTTTTTACGCGGTGGTTAATGTTCCGTGTCTAATGATGAGCAAGCTAGAAAAAATGTCATGCAGTCACTGTTTATCATTTTGTCTTTTTTATCCATTTAGAGGAGGCCGACAGGATTAAGGGAGACCAGAAGAAAGGGGGCGAGAGAAAGGAGAAAGGTCCGGGAGAAGGAAGAGAGGGCGGAAAAAAGGAGTGGGAAAGGAGAAAAGAAAATGAAAGGGATACCATGAGAAAATGGGTAGAAGAGAGGAGAGGGCGAATGAAAGGAGAGACACGCCCTGTTCGCCGCCTCATTTTACTTGACATTTTTATCATTTTCAGAGAAGATTAAATGTATTAGCCCGGCACCTGAATCGATTTTCATGGGCTCAGGCTACAGAGCTGCCGAGTGCGTTCCCAGCTGGAGGATAGGGAAATACCCTGTCTATGCGTGATAGTGAGGTCATGATATGGAAAGCGAACCATAATAGCCGAACTGTGTGGAGAGACGCCATGCTCCATATCGTATAAAAACCCCTTCTATATTTTTTCTAAAAAGAGCAGAGTCACTTGGTCTTGTATAGAAGGCTAACTTTCCTGCCCCTACCCATACTCCCCTTTTCCAGTGGCAATTAAAACTCGTTGCCCGGTTGACCCTTCCACCTTTATTTCTGTCTTCTTTTACTTGCATTTTTTTTATTTGATTAACTTGTTCTCGTTCTGATATAGCTGAAATATTGCTCACTGGACTCTTAGATAATATATTAATCAATCAATCAATCAATCAATCAATGTATAAGCAGTCCTGACTCGATTATTCTAGTGTATTGTAGATACAAAATAGTTTGATCGTAAACTCTAGAACTATATAAATGCAAACTAAATCAAACCTCACATTGAAGTCTTTCCGTCAGCGCCAACCAAAGTTAAACATAAGACTCTATGTCAAAAATATTGTGATCATCACCTTAGAGCAATTTGAAGCATAAAACGTATTGATAGTACTGAAGCAATTTTAAGCATAAAAGGTATAAAGATTATCTCCTCTGAAACTATGAAAGCAAATTGAACCAAACTCTACATGAATGGTGTATAGATTTCTCTATGATCTGACAATAAGCATATAAATATTGTCAACAGCACNATTTTTATTGTTCTTACCTGGTAAGCAAAATTGAGCAGACATAGGTTTATTTATTTAACCTTTTGTAAATTTGTATTTACAGTATACAAGTAAAGTGGGACAGACCTGGATCACTGACCCATTGGATAAAATAATGGTAATAAAACAGACAGAATGTAAATTTATTCGGAGAGTTCCGAAATATGCGTAACGTAGGTTTTAATTGACATAAAAAAGTTTACACACAGCGCTATAAGTATTGAACAACCGATCACTCATAATCAATGATGTACAGTATATACAAAGAATTTTTTAATCGGAAAATAACATTAAGATGTAAAAGCCTTTAAATCTAGAAATAATAATAGTAAAATAACATAATAAATAAATGAATTCGTAAGTAAATAATATGAAAAAGTAAGCAAAAATGAAAAACAAAATAATGAATTAATAAAAGCAACAATAAAAAAGAGCATTCTCGATTTTTGTTCAACAAAACGCTTTACTGAAATGAATAATACACGTAAAATAAACGATTAGTTGTCATATATAATTCGGTTTTTAATAAACAATCATTGATAGTGCAACTCTTGCGATCTTTGTGAATATTCCTGGTACTGTAGAGACGAGTTAACAAAAACAAATAAATAAAATATTTTTTTTCAATTAAACAATGATTCTTTAATTAAATTCTTTCACAAAAGAAAAATTATTATATACCATCTCCAGTGAAATCTCGGACGAATATGGTTCGAGCATAGATCAATAAGGTATATAAATATTTGACGCAGTGAAGTAATTCAAATAAATGAAGATGGAAAAATTTTAAAAAGTGATGAGTTTTTGAATATATTGAAATAATGACGAACAAATTGAAAGTGACAAGTTATGTATATAATAAATCGGATCTTGTTAAAAATAGGTGACATGCACATGTCTTACAATCGACATCTCGTTTAAATTGTCAAATATCAAACCCAAAATACAACTTTCCGGCAATATCCGGCAAATACTTCATAAACATTTGGTGAATCTGCATTTCAAGTTCTTTTATAACATTTTTTTTTCAAAATCCGCTCTTGACCGGAACAAACCGAAGTTTCGGTTTAATCTTAACTGCATGAAATATTAAAACGACCAACCGGTAAATTTTAAATGTTGTAATTCACGTAAATGTTGACCGATTTTGAAGATTTTTACACCATTCGATTTCTTGCATCCAATGGAAAGCACCTGTATCAACAACGACACCTTTGAAATGTAGCGCCAGATTCCCCGTTGTGTAGACAGACATCATCAGACAAGGTAAAAAATCACGTGATTTACTTGATAACAAAGTTGGCCACCACAATAGCGGCATCGCAGATAGTCACCATAGGGGTATCGTCAAATTGATTCTAATTAGATAAATCCCATATCTTTACTATAGGGCTCTGTGTGTCATAAATCAGTGTAAATTTTTTGTTGTAGCTCCTTCTATGTTAATATCTCAATGGTCCTACGAAATTAAAGGAATTTATGCATGCAAACCTTGAAAATAAAAATAATACGACCCTGCACAACTCATCTGACAATCTTGACCAACTAAAAATAATGAAAATACTGTGGCATATTTGTTAGAAAATATTAATGAAAATTTAATGAAATTGACAACGCAAAATTCAGAATTTATGGAAATCATCAAAAAAAAAGGTCATGTCAAAACATACATAGGTGCAACTGTGAATGACATTGAGGAAAAAATTGATGAAATTGGTTGAACAATTTTCACTGTCCTTGTTCTACAATTTGGTGGTAATGATGCGAGTTCAAATTTGAAAATATTTAAACAAAAGTACAAAAATGTGATTACAACAGCCCAAAGAAATGGTATTAGGGAGATTATTATTAGAGTTTGTACACCCAGATGGGGAGAAGATCTCAATCCAGTCAGTGATCACGAGAATTGGCATCCCCACTGTTACATATGTGGTGAACATAACTATTCCATATTTTACGAAAGGATATGGAGTAAATGAACTTGAGACCATAACACATAAGTTAACTCCAACTGCATGCAATAATTCGAATGAGCTGTATTGCCATTTCGGAAATTAATTCATCATCAGCAGCATGTCTAACTGCAAATTTGACAAACGTAATAAATGTTTTTCCTGTGGCCATCTTGGACACAGAGAGCGAAACTGTTGGAACACTTATGATTTCTATAATTGATTAACTGGCAAAGAAGATCAAGCCAATTTTATCTGTTTACAAAACAAATTTTATTCTCTTTTATGTTCCTCTTGTCATAATGATAAAGTTGAATGTATATGCAAATTTCAAAACCTGTGGGCTTCCAAAACATCTTTATGTAATAAACAAAGTAAATTATCCAACACTCATCGCAAGATCAAACAACGCAAACCATCGAACGAGATGACAGTTTTAAGGGACAATATTTATGGTCACTCAAAGAAAGGCATGAAAGTTACATGTCAAAATATTCAACATCTTTTGCCAAAAATAGAGAAGATACAATACAAATTTACTGAAATGTGTAATTCTCAAAAACCTGATATAATTGGTATGTGTGAAACCTTTTTAAGTAAGACAATTGTAAGCAAGATTCTTATGAAATTTCAATCCCTGGATATACTTTAGTCCATGGGCTGGAATAACACTCCGAGCACACCCCCCCCCCCACTTCCGAAACCCACCCATTTTTAAAGTCTGCATACGTGCCTTCTCAAAATAAAACATAATAACACGAGCATAACCTGCACGCACTTGTGGAATTCAGCCCATTTTCAGACCCACCTACCGAAATTTTGGAAATTTCGTTTTTCGTTCAAGTTTTTCTTTCAGTTGCTTCAAAATGTTGACCAAATGCCTTCAAGTTATAAAAACGAGGTATCAAATGATTGCGTATTGTATGAGCTTTACAAATAACCCAAGTTTTTACAATTTCTATGCCCAATACGTTCTGTAGTGCAATTAAACGGTTTTAATTTATTATCAAAAATACATTAAAAAGAGAATGAAGTCGTCGAGTTTTCATACTTTTTGCTTAAAGTTAATTTTGTCATATTAATATCACGTGTTCTGAGCTGACCAATCGTTAAGAGCAATCCAAAGCTGTCACGAAGTTCACTTCAAGTGCACTTCGCGATCACCTCCGCGATCGCATCTTCTTTTCAAGTGCACTTGAAAGTGGTCACAAGTTCACTCTAGGCTGTCATGGAATCACTTTCAAGTGCACACGAAGTGCACGCGAGGAACACTTTGTTGAGTGCACTTGGATGGAATGTTGCGTCAGCACCCATCTGTATCCCTACCCCTAAGAAATATTGAGGGAAAAACTGATATTTTCATTGAAATTGCGTAAGTTTGAAGGTCTAGAGAACCTGAAGTGCATCTCAATTCTCAATTCTGAAAATTGATTTAGCTTTTTAATCTATTTTCTTCAATATGAAATATGTAAAGACAATGGCAATGGCAATGACAATGGGCAAAATTTTATTTTCAAATATACAAAAATACATGTACCTTTGAATAATTTCGTTTGAAGTTTTGTCTTTCCTTTGCCTAATATTATTTTTCATTAAACAAATATCATTTAAAATTCGTATCAAATAAAGCTTATTATATTTGCTTTACAACCATTACAAATAATGGCTGCTTTTAGGTAATATAAACATCATACATCAGTAAAACTCACCCTACCCAACAAATTTACTGTAAAATTGTTAATTTTGTTTTATATTTTCGCATAAAAATAACTAGAACACGCAAATTGTGTGTTGTATATGAAAATGTTGCATGGATAACATTATGATTTGGTATTGTATCAACCATTTGATGAATTAAACTCAATATTTTGCCCGAAATAGACGAAAAATGGGAATTTTTTACATTTTAGAATTGTCCAAAGTTCACCGTTAAATCTCTATTTATGCCAAATCTGACGGATATATCTGCAGATATGCCAATTCATTGTACCAAGCGACACCTTAGTTGTCTTGAGACATTGTTTAGAAAAACAATGAGTGTTTAATGTGACTCATAATACCGAAAATCTTTCCCCTACCCCAACAGATTTTCCCTAAAATTGTCCATGTTCGCATGAAAATAACCAGAACACGTAAAATGTGTGTTGTTTATGACAATGTTGCTTGAATTACAGCATTGTAGCAACCGTTAATGATACAACGCCACCTAATCATATCAATATCATTTGGCGTTGCGGGCGCAACGCTAAATGATATAATTTATATCATTAATGATCTCCCATATCGCCTGCTAATGATACAAAACCGCTAATGATACAATTAATTGCATTTAGCGTCGACATATCGTCGCTAAATGATACAACCAAAATCTTAAGAAAAAGCGGAAAAAAGAGCTACCGCAACCGCTAATGATATAAAATTTTTGTGTCAATAAGAGTTACTTATAAAGTTAAGAATAAAATCATGTGCTCAGAAGAGCATTTAAATACAGATGCAATTTTTTCGAAATGGGCCGTTTGCCACTAGAAACGGAAAAGGGGCGGGAAAATCCAAAAAGCTTAGAATCGGATTAAATTTTACAGGACGGTAAGGTTGCAAGCGTGAAACTCATTTGTGCTCTTTTAATACTGAAAATGGCTATTGCTGCCATAGATACGGAAGGGGTGTTCAAAGAGCTTAGAGTTTGGATATGAAAAAGAAAGGAAATGGGGTAAATGTCAAGGGGACAACATCCCATAGCCAGGTTAAAACTGAACTCATTTCAATGAACTCGTTTCTGTTATTGAAATGTTTAAAAGAAAGGGGAATAAGAAACGGAAAATGGACGGAAAATCAAAAAGCTTAGAATCGGATGACATTTTACAGGAAAGGTTATGTAGCAAGTGTGAAACTCATTTGAGCTCTTTGAATTTTCAAAATGGAGATTGTTGCTACAGATAAAAAAAAAATGCAGGAAATACAAAGTTCTCAGAGTTGGATGACAATTTACTGCTGGTTGTCTAGCAAGTAAAGAACTAATGTAAAAAATGGAAAACAGGAAACACCTACAATACCTGAAAATTATAATTACATGCCACAATCTGCTCAGGAACTACACCGAATAAGACAAAAGACAAACGTGGACAACGATAGGAACTCGGGACAGTCGGACTTGGTACCGGCACTAGCAAAAGCCAGCGGTAGGTTTAAGCCGGTGTATGGGTACCCAAACCTCCCCTTTATCTTTCCCGTTTCCCTATAGTATAATAAACATACGAATAAAACCCAATATAGGTAGATTACTAACTCCATGACCACAATCTCGAAAGGAAAGAAAAAAAAAACAATACTTAATTTTGAAAGATGGGTCAAGGGTTCTCGCCGCTAAAAATGCCGGCTAGCTCAAGGAGACAAGTTTGCTGGTACAACACTGTCGCACTACGGAAGAAAAATCAAACTCAAAACTCCCCGAAGGTTTTGGTCGAGAATCGTCATAAATTTCAGTAGACATCGGCAGTATCAGTGAGAGGCCAGTGTGTGTGCAAAATTCTCAGGTCTCAAAGCCAATTTAACGGATGCAAGCAGAATATCTTTTCGATATCCACTATTATGAAAAGCGTGTAAGTTACGTCCCAGCTTTTCTGGACTTTTAATCAATTTCTGGCATTTTTTGACAACATTTCCGTAAAACCGAGGATTAGAAATGCCCTAAGTAATAAGCTGTTTACGAGTAACGCCATATTTAGACATCACATTTTCATATCTATTATAAAACTTATTTAATATATTTATATCTATTTTCGAAATTTTAAAAAGTAAAATGAACGAATATCTCGGAAAGTATAGAACTTATAGGGGGTATCAGATTTAAAAAAAATATAACTGGCGTTGGCATGATGGGAAAAGAAAACAAATTGGAAATTTCAAAACCTCGAAACTATGTGTAACTTTGCAATTATATTGTGTGACATGTGAAAAATGACCCAAATGTAAATTATCCAAAAATGGCCCTTATCCCAAGGAAATTCCAAAAAGGTAAATAAATAAATAAATAAATAAATAGATCTTTATTAGGAGAGAGTGACTTATTTGGATTGAGCAATTAATTAATTAAAAGAAAAATATCAGAAATAATTATTTTGAATTCAAAAACAGTTTTCGAGTTTTTTATTGAATTAGGTTTAGAGCTCCACACTTCAGGTCCGCCACAACAGAAACTCGCTTTGCATAGTTGTTTTTGTTTTTGGGACTATGAAATTGTCTGAAAATAAAAATCTTGTGTCGTATGATTCATTGTCCTTTCCAAAAAAACGAGTAGATCTGATGAGTATTTTGGAGCTAATTTACGTTTTTGATTTATGCACCAATAATACAAGAAAAATGGGTGGTAAAGTATTCTTTTCGTTATTAATTTCGTTTTTAATTCTACATTCCTTTAATAGTTTGCAAGACGGTGTTGCAAAATAGTGTTCATCTAGAAATATTTTGCAGCCCTTTTTTAGCTCACCTAGACTGAAATGCCATAACTTTGCGTCTGTCGTCCGTATGTCCGTCAAAAATTTTCTTCTCTGAAAGTGCCTGGCCATTGGTAACAAAACTAGGCCCGATCATAACCAGGGTATGCAGTTTTAAAGTTGTGTTCGACTAGCCCAAAGATCAAACAACATGGCTGCTGTTACTAAAAAATACAAAATAGGGGTAAATTACTGTTTTGTTAATAAATCGAAAACCTTTACAAATACATGTATAAAAAAAATCGGGCACAAGTAAAAATTATCAGCATGCCAAGAACTACACACCTTTCAATATTGATGAAAATTCGAAAATATGTCTTTGAGTTATTCCCGTTTTCCTTAAAATTTTCAAAATTTTAAGATATTTTATCTTATTGGAAAAACTATAAGAGATAGAAATCAAATTTTAGTTGCAAAAATGTTTAGCATACCTAGCTCAACCCACCTTGAAATTTTGAAAAAAAAATCTTAATACCCATGTAGGAGTTATTGCACTTTATTTGTTAAATTTTTCATAATTTTATACATTTTGTCACATATTTTCAAAAACGATTTGAGAGGAGGTTAAGGTTACATAGCAAAAGTGTCAAGCTTATCAAGAACTGCAATTTCTACATTTGTTAAAATGTTCCCATCTCCACTGGGGAACATAGTTTTAACATAGGACTGTAGATAAGGTTGATAATTGTTACTGCTTGAAAGCCGTTTCATACATCAAGTCGATACAAAGTAGGCATGGAAGCATGATGGTTGTTAAACAAATGCAGAATTTTAGTATCAATCAAATTCCAAGATGGCCACCACTGCAGATCTTAGTGACATCGTCCTTAATTGTCTGTCAAAAACATGAAAGGAGAAAAGACGAAAACGCGAAAGGGCCGCATCTGGCCACCATATTTCTGCGTTTTCTGTATATATTTTCAACGAAGCACAATCATCACTTAAAATGAGTATTCATGTTTTTCCTCCTCGTCATATCGCTGAGATTAGTCACTGTGACTTGCCATCAATACGGCATCTTGAACGGCTTAAAAATTCAGTGTTTTGATATTGTATGGAAACTTATGTATCTGTACATAACATGTGAAAATTGGATGATAGGAATTAAAGTTTTTAACAATTGGGATTGTCACGATAATAAAAAAAACAAAAACAGGACGTCAACATTTAGAATATTTTAATCGGTTGCCATCAATTTCAATCGTTTTTGCTGTTCTTTCTATATAAGAATTAATGGCAATCTTATAGAAAGAGGTGGTCTCAAAAAGATAAAAAGGAACGATTAGGTGTGATCGGTTCAAGTGCTTAGAAATCATCAAATTGAGACGATTACGGTTTTGATGCATGTGAACAGTTGGGATCGATTGCCATCGCTTGAAGTGCTTAGAAATCGGCAAGGGATCGGTTCTAATGAGAACGTCATACCCTCATTGAGATCGCTTGTAATCGTTTCAAATATTTTAAATGTGAGCATAAACGGGTTTTAAAAGAATCAATCTTAATTTGAATCGATTGAATCTATAGTTTAAATGTGAACATGATCTTAGTTTCAATTGAAATTCATGCAATGTTTCACAATAAAAACGAGATCGCTTTTAGTATTGTGGTCCAACCAGTTGTTTTAACAGGGACATTTTTTTTATTTGTCGAAATTAAATATGTTTTACATTTCGACGAGGTTTCATTAATTTGGCTTCTTAAAAAATTCTCAATCTCTAGTACGTCAAATTACCTTGAAGTTTCAAGAAAATATTTTTTTTAATTCCGAATCTAGAAAAATTGTAATGCAAATCTCGATTGCCGTTAAATAACGAATATATCCTTTCAAGTCATAATCATAGTTCTACTGTCGAAAAGGTTAAACTTTAAATATATCCTTTCAAGTCATAATCATAGTTCTACTGTCGAAAGGGTTAAACTTTAAAAGTTCGAGCTTTAGCGAAAACTTTTATGTTCAACCCTTGAGGCAGTAGAACTATGATAATCAACGACTTCCAAATGATAGATTTTATTTCTCTAATTCTAAAATTAATCACATTTTCATGTGTTTTTGTTTCTACCCCGTCTTGGGCTTCTACAATAAATATGGCGACGTCACTGGATATGAAATTTACATTGCATGGAAATCAACAAAAGCAAATCGATCATATGTGATTCGAGATAAATAAACAATTTATGCTTTGAGTAAATACTTTTTACATTGATTTATACTCGAAATAAATTTATTTAAGGTATATTTTGCTATTTGAAGAAAAGTTCATGACCTTTTCAATATCCAATGACATCGTGAGATCAGTCAACCCACACGTTGGAGAACACTTTGATCTCCCATGCTTTGAAATTTACGAGAACAGCATAAGAATTAGAGAAAGGTGTATCCCATATTGCCCTGGATAAAGTGGCCGATCCAAGCGTACCGAAAAAGATTCCTCCGCCTCTCCCCAGATATGCAAAAGACACCAATGCTTAAAGGGTAAACAATACAAAGATAAGAATCACATTACCTTATTAAAAAATTAATATGTCGCTCTAATGTGTAAAAAAACGAAATAAAGCCCAATAAAGTCTTTTTTTATACGACCGCAAAAATTTTGCGGTCGTATTATGGTATGGTGCAGTCGTTGGCGTCTGCGTCTGCGTCGGCGTCTGTGGTCAGCATAACTTTGTTTCTAGTGGACGGATCATCTTCAAATTTCAGTATGTGGTTTCTTGGCATAAGGGCAGTCCCGGGTTTTATTTGTTGTCCCACCCGTTTCAGAAAAAGGGACCAAAAAGGGGTAAAATTGGATATTTTTGTGTCTGTGGACAGCATAACTTCGGTTCCATTGAACGGATCATTTTCAAAATTTAGTATGATGTTTCTTGGCACATGCTTTAGCCCTGGCTATAATTTTATGTTCGCGGCTTTGGTTGTTTTCACACATTTGACTGTTGAATCTTTATTATTTATGGGATTTTTATGGGGTTTCTTCAGTAAACTCCTTAGACAATTTCCAATCTGGAGTATGCCAATGGATTTCACGTGGCATGTACCGTTCACGAGATAAATAGGGCCCAGAAGGGGCGAATTTCAAAAAATTCATTTTTTAAAATTTTTAGTCCGATTTTGATGCATTTTTCCCCAAAGGATTCCTTATGAAAAGTTATCATAGCTATATACTATTAGATTTTTGGTAACTTGTTTCCTTACCCAGCTATGAGGGGCCGAAGGGGGTCAAAATCATATATTTAAAGATAACCTAAAATTTTTTTTTTCATCGGATTTCGATGGGATTTTTTTCTTTGGATTCCTCTTGATGTAAGCTTTCAGAAGTATTCAACGGATTTGGCGTAGCTCTTACCGTTTCCGAGCTATGAGGGCCAAAATTGTAAATTTACAGATAATCTAAAATTTTTATTTTTCATTGGATTTCGATGGGATTTTTCCTTTTTATTCCTCTTGATGTATGCAATGGCTTTGGCATAGCTCCTACCGTTTCCGAGCTATAAGGGTTCAAAGGGGCCACAACTGCAAATTTGAAGATTGCCTGAAATTTTTATTTTTCATGGGATTTCGATGGGATTTTTTTTTATTCCTCTTTATACAAGCTTTCAGTAGTGAGTCAACGGATTTGTGGTAGCTCTTACCGTTTCCATGCTAAAAGGGTTCACAGGGGCCAAAACTGCAAATGCAGATTACCTAAAATTTTTATTTTTCATCGCATTTTGATGGGATTTTTTTCTTTGGATTCCTCTTGATATAAGCTTTCAGCAGTATGTCATTGGATTGGCATAGCTCTTACCGTTTCCGAGCTATAAAGGGCCAAAGAGGAATCATAAGGAGTCATAAGGGCCAAGTTTTATTTTCCCTAGTTTGTGTCCAGCTACTGGGTCAATATCCTTATTGCGTCCATCTTATTTTTGTGTCAAGCTCTTTCGTATGTCCATACTCACTTTAAATTACACTTTTTCAAATTCCAGTGGACGACATGCTGCGGTCGTATCATGCTGCGCTCGGCGTAGGCCTTTATTTTATTTTTACAAAGCTAATCCATGTTTATATGTAAAGTACAAAACGCAAAAAATACAGCATTAAAAAGTCAGGGAAAAGGAGTCAAATCTCGACATTTGATTTAATATTAGAATATGAATTTTTGTATATTATATCTACCGAAAAGGCAATTAAAAGTTATAAAATGTGTTAAAACAAGTACAAACATACATGTCTTATTTTAATACTTCGAGAGGGTGCAAAAAAAAACAACGACGCAACGATTTTCTGGAACAAACGCCAACCTCAAAGTCCAATCAGGACAAGTAGACCAATCGAGGCGGCAGAACATTATGAGGGTATTGTTATCCTGATTTCGTTTCCCTTCAGCAGAAAGACACACCGCATGACAAACGACTAGTTAGTAAGTTGTATTAGCGCTTAATTTTTAGATATATACTTCGCATATCATACCAAAGCCAAACAAATGATTGCAGCAGACAAATCATGTTTAAATTCATTTTATGTATATTGTACTTATATGCCCCTGAAGGATATACGCGTTTCAGTTTCAATGTGAATTCAGTTAAAACTTTCTACATTTTTTATATTTATCTTTACGAAATGGTTATTTAAGCCCAGTTAAACGTGTATGCGTGTTTGGGAGGGATGGTTTATAATCTCGGAGCAAACGTAAATTTCTCCCAATTTGCTCCGATTGAGAATTTGGATGGTGCAAAGTACACGGACTTCCCTTTATCACGAAGACATATACAATATACAAATACATTGTTAATTTAATTTAATGAATAGAGACTTGAGGATTTTCATAGTTTTTAATATATCCATGGAAATTGAAATTAGATATGTACAGGTGGGGTCGTGGTAACCAAAGCGAGTAAAAAATCCGTGCAATATCGTCAATGAATGTAGTAAAATAAGATATATTCATTTAATAAAACTGTAGTCGGATATTTTCTAATGTTCTTTGGATTGCTTTTAAAGTGGAGTATACCACAAGTATCAGATCACCAAATAAAATAATGAGCATTAAAACGGCGCGTATCATTGTTGTATCTTATTCGTATTTGTTTTTGTTACTGCAGCACATGGCAATGAAGTACAGTAAATGCATGTAAGGATTACTTCAGTACATGCTTGTGTTACTACAGTGCATATCAGTGTAACTAAGGTACATGTGTGTGTACTATAGTACATGTCACTGTTACTACAGTATATGTCAGGTTTACTTCAGTACATATCAGTGCTACTACAGTACACGTCAGTGTTGCTACAGTACACGTCAGTGTTGCTACAGTACATGTCAGTGTTGGTACATTAAATGTCAGTGTGAGTTAAGTACCAAAAAATATGTCAGTTTACTACAGTACATGGCAGTGCTAATCTAGTACATGTCAGTTTACTACAAGTCATGTCAATATTTCTACATTACATGTCAATGTAACTACAGTACATATCAGTGTCACTAAATATAATATGTCAGTGTACTAGAGTACATATCAGTGTTACTACAGTATATGTTATTGCTACTACAGTACATGTCAGTGTTACTTAAGAACAAGTCAGGGTTTCTAAAACAGAACATGTCAATGTTAAACGTTACATGTCAATGTTACTATCTTTTATGTCAATATTACTGCAGTACATATCAGTGTGACTTAAGTACATGTCATTTTACAACAGTACATATCAGTGTTACTACAGTACATATCAGTGTTACTACAGTACATATCAGTGTTACTACAGTACATGTCAGTGTTCTTACAATACATAACAATTTACAACAATATAAGTCAGGTTTAATACAGTACATATTAGTGTTAATACAGTACATGTCAGTGTTGGTACATTACATGTCAGTGTGACTTAAGAGACATAAGTTGTCGAAATGCGCATATGCAGAATTTAAATTCACAGTAACTTCGGTATTTAGTCATTTGTTACAACTGGGTCGATGCCACTAATGGTGGACTGTTAATCCCCGAGGGTTTTCACCAGCCCAGTAGTCAGTGCCTCGGTGCTGACCCGAAAGCCGATTCTATTTCGAACCTCACAATATCTAATTTTTGTAAACTTGTTGAAAACTAAGGGGCATCTCCCTCATGCAAAGCTCTTTCCTTAGCTAATTTAGGCTTTACATTTAGATCATATTGGTCATTTGTTCTCTGTCAGTTTTTAAACATCTTTGATTTTATAGTCTTCCAAACGTTTAGATTTTATCTGCACCGAAGAGACATAAGTTGTCGAAATGCTCATATGCAGAATTTAAATTCACAGTAACTTCGGTATTTAGTCATGTGTTACAACTGGGTCGATGCCACTGCTGGTGGACTAATAGTCTCCGAGGTTTTTCACCAGCCCAGTAGTCAGTGCTTCGGTGCTGACCCGAAAGCCGATTCTTTTTAGTCCCCGAGGGTTTTCACCAGCCAAGTAGTCAGTACTTCGGTGCTGACCCGAACGCCGATTCTATTTGGAACCTCACAATATCTAATTTTTATAAACTTGTTGAAAACTAAGGGGTATCTCCCTCATGCAAAGTTCTGTCCTTAGCTGATTTTGGCTTTACATTTAGATCATATTGGTTATTTGTTCTTTATCAGTTTTTAAACATCTTTGATTTTACAGTCTTCCAAACGTTTAGATTTTATCTGCACTGAAGAGACATAAGTTATCGAAATGCGCATGGGCATAATATAAATTCACAGTAACTTCGGTATTTAGTCATTAAGTACATGTCAGTTGACTAAATTTCAGGTCAGTGTTATAAGAGTATATTTCAGTGTTATTACAGTGAATATAAGTGTTACTACAATACATATCAGTGTTACTAAAGTACATGTCAGTGTTACTACAGTATATGTCAGTGTTCTTACAATACATAACCGTTTACAACAGTATAAGTCAGGTTTAAAACAGTACATATCAGTGTTACTACAGTGCATGTCAGTGTTGGTACATTACATGTCAGTGTAACTTAAGTACATGTCAGTTGACTACATTACAGGTCAGTGCTATAAGAGTATATTTCAGTGTTATTACAATGAATATAAGTGTTACTACAGTACATATCAAGGTTACTAAAGTACCTGTCAATGTTACTACAGCATATGTCAGTGTTACTACATTACATGTCAGTGTTGGTACATTACATATCAGTGTAACTTAAGTACATGTCAGTTTTGGTACATAACATGTCAGTGTGACTTAAGTACATGTCAGTTGACTACAGTACATGTCAGTGTTGCTACAGTATATGTCACATTTACTGCATTACATAACTGTGCAATTGCAATGTAAGTATGTACATGTACTATAGTACAGTATTAACACTGAAATGTACCGTAGTAACACTGAAATATACTTAGTAACACTGAAATGTACTTTAGTAAAACTGAAATATACTCTTATAACACTGACATGTACTGTAGTAATCTGACATGTGCAATAGTAAAATCACATGTACTGTAGTAACCCAATTATGCTTTGTAGTAACACTGAAATGTACTGTAGAAACACTGACATATACAATAAGAACACTTGCATTTACTGCAGCAAACTGACATATACTGTAGTAACCCAGTTTCGTACTGAAGTGACACTGTCATGTTCTGTAGTAACCCAGTTTTGTACTGTAGCAACACTGACATGTTCTGTATTAAACTGACATGTACAGAAGTAAAAATGACATGTGCTGTAGTAACACTGACATGTACTGTAGTAACATTGACATGTAATGTATTATATTGACATGCACTATAATAACAATGACATGTACTGTAATAAACTGACATGTACTTTAGTAACACTGCCATGTACTGTAGTCAACTGACATGTAATCTTTCATCACTGACATATAATGAAGTAAACACTGACGTATACTGTAGTAAACTATTATGTGTTGTAGTAACACTGACATTTACTGCAGTTACACAGATATGTACTGCAGTTACACTAACATGTACTGTAGTAAACTGGCATGTACTATAGTCACACTGAAATGTACAGTAGTAACACTGGCATTTTCTGTAGTGAACTGACATGTATTTAGTGACACTGATATGAACTGTTGTACAAACATGTACTTTAGTAAAACCTATACGTACTGTAGTAACACAAGCATGTACTGAAGTAATCCTTACATGCATATACTGTACTTCATTGTCATTTGCTGCAGTAACAAAAACAAATACGAATAAGAAACAACAATGACACGCGCCGTTTCTAATGCTCATTATTTTATTTGTTGATTTGATACTTGTGGTATACTAGTACTCCACTTTAAAGGAAACCAAGGAACAGTAGAAAATATCCGACTACAAGTTATTCAATGGATACAGCTTATTTTACTACATTCATTGACGATATTGCACGGATATTTTACTCGCTTTGGTTACCACGACCCCACCTGTAGACATCTAACTTCAATTTTCATGGATATATTAAAAACTATGAAAATCCTCAAGTCTCTATTCATTAAATTAAATTAATAATATATTTTTGGCGACTCTGTCAGTATTTGTCTTCGTGATAAAGGGAAGGCCGTGTACTTTGCACCTCCAAATTTTCGTTCGGAGCAAATTGGGAGAAACTTCCGTTTGCTCCGAGATTATAAACCATCCTTCCCCAACACGCATAAACGTTTTACTAGGCTTTAATATTCATTTCGTAAAGATGAATATAAAAAAATGTAGAATGTTTAAAGGGAATTCACATTGAAACTGAAACGCGTAAATCCTTCAGGGGCATAAATGTACAATATACATGAAATGAATATAAACACGATTTGTCTGCTGCAATCATTGGTTTGGCTTTTGTTTGGTATGCAAGGTATATATTTGAAAATTAAGCGCTAATACAACTTACTAACTCGTCGTCTGTCATGTGGTGTGTCTTTCTGTTGAAGGGAAACGAAATCAGGATAACAATACCCTTATAATGTTCTGCCGTCTCGATTGGTCTACTTGTCCTGATTGGACTGTGAGGTTCGTGTATAATCCAGAAAATCGTTGCGTCGTTGTTTTTTTTCACCCTCTCGAAGTATTAAAATAAGACATGTATGTTTGTACTTGTTTTAACATATTTTGTAACTTTTAATTGCCTTTTCGGTAGATATAAAATACAAAAATTCATATTCTAATATCAAATCAAATGTCGAGATTTGACTCCTTTTCCCTGACTTTTTATGCTGTATTTTTGCGTTTTGTACTTTACATGTAAACATGGATTACCTTTGTAAAAATGAAAAAAAAAAATATATTGGGCTTTATTTCGTTTTTTTACCCATTTGAGCGACATATTAATTTTTAAATAAAGTAATGTGATTCTTACCTTTGTATAGTTTACCCTTTAAGCAACTGGTGTCTTTTGTATATCTGAAGAGAGGCGGAGGAACCGTTTTCGGTACGCTTGGATCGGCCACTTTATTCAGGGCGATATGGGATACACCTTTCTCTAATTCTTATGCTGTTCTCGTCAATTTCAAAGCATAGGAGATCATAGTGTTCTCCAATGTGTGGGTTAATTGATCTCGCGATTTCATTGGATATTTCTTCAAATATACCTTAAATAAATTTATTTCAAGTATAACTCAATGTAAAAAGTATTTACTCAAAGCATAAATTGTTTATTTATCTCGAATCACATACGATCGATTTGCTCTTGTTGATTTTCATTCAATGTAAATTTCATATCCAGTGACGTCGCCATATTTATTGTAGAGGCCCATGGGCAAGACGGGGTAGAAACTAAAACACATGAAATGTCATTAATTTTAGAATTAGAGAAATAAAATCTATCATTTGGAAGTCGTTGATTATAATAGTTCTACTGTCTCAAGGGTTAAACATAAAAGTTCTCGCTAAAGCTCGAACTTTTAAAGTTTAACCCTTTCGACAGTAGAACTATGATTATTAACGACTTCAAAGGATAGATTCTTTTTTAAACGGCAATCGAGATTTGCATTATAATTTTTCTAGATTCGGAATTAAAAAATATTTTCTTGAAACTTCAAGGTTAATTGACGTACTGCAGATTAAGAATTTTCTAAGAAGCCAAATGAATGAAACCTCGTCGAAATGTAAAAAATATTTAATTTCGACAGCGAAATTTGTAAAAATAAAAAAATGTCCCTGTTAAAACAACTGGTGGGACCACAATACTAAAATCGATCTCGTTTTTACTGTGAAACATTGCATTAAAACTCCATGAATTTCAATTGAAACTAAGATCATGTTCACATTTAAAGTAGATTCAATCGACTCAAATTAAGGTTGATTCTTTAAAAACATTAAAACATCTTAAACGATTACAAGCGATCTCAATGAAGGTTCTCATTAGAACCGACCCCTTGCCGATTTCTAAGGACTTCAAGCGATGGCAATCGATCCAAACTGTTCACATGCATCAAAACCGTAATCGTCTTAATTTGATGATTTCTAAGCACTTGAACTGATCACACTTATTCTCCTCTCAAATCGTTTTTGAAAATATGTGACAAAATGTATCAAATAATGAAAAAAATTGACAAATAAAGGGCAATTATTCCTACATGGGTATTAAGATTTTTTTTTCAAAATTTCAAGGTGGGTTGAGCTAGGTATGCTAAACATTTTGCAACTAAAAGTTAATTTCTATCTCTTATAGTTTTTCCTATAAAATAAAATATCTTAAAATTTTGAAAATTTTAAGGAAAAAGGGCAATAACTCAAAGACAGATTTTCGAATTTTCATCAATATTGCAAGGAGTGTAGTTCTTGCCATGCTGATCATTTTTACTTGTGCCTGATTTTTTTTATATTGGTAAAGGTTTTCGATTTATTAACAAAAACAGCAATTTACCCTTATTTTGTATTTTTAATAACAGCATCCATGTTTTTTTATCTTTGGACTAATCGAACACAACTTTAAAACTGCATACCCTGGTTATGATCGGGCTTAGTTTTGTTATCATTGGCCAAGCACTTTCAGAGAAGAAGATTGCTGAAATTGCTGACGGACATACGGACGACAGATACAAAGTGATGGCATTTCAGGCTAGGTGAGCTAAAACAGGGGCTGCAAGAATATTTCTAGATGAACACTATTTTACAACAAAGTCTTGCAAATTATTAAAGGCATGTAGAACTATAAACGAAATTAATAACGAAAAAGAATACTTTACTTCCCACTTTTCTTGTATTATTGATGCATAAATCAAAAACGAAAATTAGCTCCAAAATACTCATCAGATCTACTCTTTTTTTGCAAAGGACAATGAATCATACGATACAAGATTTTTATTTCCAGACAATTTCATGGTCCCAAAAACAAAAACAACTATGCAAAGCTAGTTTCTGTTTTGGCGGACCTGAATTGTGGAACTCACAACCTAATTCAATTAAAAACTCAAAAACTGTTTTTGAATTCAAAATAATTACCAATTGCTGAATTTCTGATATTTTTCTTTTAATTAATTAATTGTGCAATCCAAATAAGTCACTCTCTTCTTATAAAGATATTTATCTATTTATTTATCTATTTACCTTTTTGGAATTTCCATGGGATAATGGCCATTTTTGGATAATTTACATTTGGGTCTTTTTTTCCCATGTCACACAATACAATTTGCAAAGTTACACATAGTTTCGAGTTTTTGAAATTTCCCATTTGTTTCTATTCCCATAATGCCAACGCCAGCCTTTTTTTTTAATTTGATACCCCCTATAAGCTCTATACATTTAAACCTGCCTAAACGACCACCTTCACTAAACGACCTCCCGCTGTAAGCGACCACTTTTATTCCCCCCGAAGAATTTTGCTATATATTTTAACGACCACCCGCAAAACGCGACCAACGACCACCAAAACGTACACCCAAACGACCATTTTGACCCTTTTCAGTGACCACTTCAACTATTAAGTGCAACGACGTGCTCGAAATATTAGGAAAATGTTGATTTTATTTTCGTTCTGCAAACCGGAAGTCATGTTTTCGGTATGGAAATTTTTCGTAAAATTGCTAGTTTTAATTTAATTTTGATTAAAGGTTTGTTTTAAGTTTGAAATTTTAAGCATTTCTGTGTTGATTGGCAATTTCAATATTTTAATGTTTCTGTGCCGTTATTAAAAGAGAAAGCCCTTAAATTTGCAAAAGATCTAGATAAACAGGAATTTAAAGCTTCTAATGGCTGGCTTGATGCCTTTATAAAAAGAAATAATATTGTATTTGGTACAATGTCAGGTGAAAGGGGTGATGTTGATAAAAACATTGTTGACAATTGGAAAGATAAACTACCAAAACTCTGTGAAGGTTATGATATATTTTTAATATATATATATATAATATATTTTTATATTTTTAATATGGATGAAACAGGATTTTTTTTCAAAGATACAACCAGAAAAACTTTTCATATAAAGGGTGAGGAATTTTAACTTTGGATTTAAACTTTTAACTTTGACTTTTAAACATTTACTACAACTTTTAACATAAGTACCATGTGCATGTTTTAGTATTAAATAAATATATTACATGATTTAATAATTTAAAACGTACTAGAACAACAATGATCTGACAACTAAAAATATCAGCTATATTATGAACCTTTATTAAATGACCACTTTTGCATTGTTTTGCATTCTCCCCTGAGTGGTCTCTTAATGCAGGTTTGACTTTACAAATTGTATGCAAAATTCTGTCACTTTTAGTTCTTTTTTTAGCCCATTTTCTGTTTCTTGTTCCTTTTTCTTTTAAACATTTCAATAACAGAAACGAGTTCATTGAAATGAGTTCAGTTTTAACCTGGATATGGGATGTTGTCCCCTTGACATTTACCCCATTTCCTTTCTTTTTCATATCCAAACTCTGAGCTCTTTGAACACCCCTTCCGTATCTATGGCAGCAATAGCAATTTGCAGTGTTAAAAGAACACAAATGAGTTTCACGCTTGCAGCCTTACCGTCCTGTAAAATTTAATCCGATTCTAAGCTTTTTGGATTTTCCCGCCCCTTTTCCGTTTCCAGTGGCAAAGGGCCCATTTCGAAAAAAATGCATCTGTATTTAAATGCTCTTCTGAGCACATTATTTTATGCTTAACTTTATAAGTAACTGTTATTGATCCAAAAAATTTATATCATTAGCGGTTGCGGTAGCTCTTTTTTCCGCTTTTTCTTAAGATTTTGTTTGTATCATTTAGCGACGATATGTCGACGCTAAATGCAATTAATTGTATCATTAGCGGTTTTGTATCATTAGCAGGCGATATGGGAGATCATTAATGATATAAATTATATCATTAAGCGTTGCGCCCGCAACGCTAAATGATATTGATATCATTAGGTGGCGTTGTATCATTAACGGTTGCATGATTTGGTATTTTAACAATTATTGGTCGACAAAAATTCATTATTTCTCCAAAAATTGATGAAAAATTGGTAGTTTCAACATTTCAGATTTTTTCCATAGTTCACTGTAAAATAGCAATATATATCAATTTTATAGAATATATCTGCAGATATGCCAATTAATTGTTATAAGCGATACACTAGTTGTCTTAAAACATCGTTTAGAACATACAGTGACTTTGTGGAAAGAGCAAAAGCACTGTCAAAAAAACTGCTGAGTCAGGGATATGTTCAGCCTTTGTTACTTTCGTCTCTTCAGAAATTCTATGGCCGTCACCACGACATCATAGATAGATATGAAATGTCAGTGTCACAAATAAAAACTGACATTTTCGGCTAGATTGGCGTCTTCCCTGATTTGACATTACCGGTTTTGACTTTATTCTGGATTGACCCATTGACAGTGTGACGGGTGCTGTGCACAGAGCAGGACATGCTTACCCTTCCGGAGCACCTGATGTCACTCTTGTTTTTTGAGAGTTCACACTGTTAGTGCTTTAGTTTTTTGTGTTGTATATGTAATGTTTGTGTGTTTTGTGGTCCTCTGGTGTCTTTGGTCTTCCGTCTTTTTGGTGTTCTTGCTTTTGCCTTGTCTCTGGACTTTGATTTGTGTAATTTTGTGCTTTGTTCCTTCGGTATTCTACTGCCGTTGTTTTAGAAATCAAGGAGTGTTTAATGTGACTCTAAATGCCAAAAATCTTACCCCTACTCAAGCAAATTTTCCTAAACATTGCCGATTGTTTGTCTGTGTTGGGATACAAATAACCACCACACGCAAAATCTGCGTTGCATATAGCAAGGTTGCATGAATTCTATCATGATTTGGTATTTTAAATCGCACTTGTCTGCTTAAACTCAATATCTTATCCAAAATTGATGAAAAATGCGGATTTTTTAGGATTTCAAATTTGTCCAAATTCACCTTTAAATCGTTTTATGTGGCAAATCTGGAGGATTTATCTACAGATGTGCCAGTTTATTGTTTTAACCGATACACAAGTTATCTTAAAACACTGCTTAGAAAAACAATGTGTTCAATATGACTCCAAATACCGAAAATCTTGCCCCTACCCCAACAAAATTAAACTTAAAAGTCCCCAAAATGTTTATCTTTACATATATATGAACATAGCATACTAATGTTTTACTTTCTTTGCAAAAGATGCATTTTAAATATTGTAATATGTAATTTTAACACCAAAATATGGGTAAAATTGAATATTTTGGTTGATTTTCGTGAAAAATTGGAATTTCCACCATTTCAGAATTTTACGAAATTCAATTTTAATTGTTGAATAAGATCGAATAACTGCCCATAAACCGCGCGCATGATCTTATTTGTGATATATGCCAGTCTCTGGTGTTTGAAAATGGTATGTCATTGGACCTTTATACAATGTTGAAGCTTTTCAAGCTGAATAAAATGAAATAAATTGTGTTGAATTTGTGTGGTAAGGGGTAATATGTTTGTAATTTATGAGACTGTAGTTATTCTAAAATGTTTTAAAAGCATACTTTGTAATTGTTAAGATATAATGTATGTATCGATATTTAATCAACACTTTCAAGTAAATATCAATTTCATGAAGTATTTGCATCTCAAAGTCAAAAGAACAGAAATTCTTAAAAACGGAAAATTCTCCTATTGCATACAATTTCGGGCTGAAGAGTCAAAAATTGATCTCTTAAAAAGTTTTAAATCACTTATAAATGATCATCTGCATTAGTGAAATAAAAGCTGGAATTCCCATTTAACATTATCTTTTTCTCATTGAGAGCCTGAATATTTCAAATTTTCCCTTAATTTTTAGGTTGAAGAGGTGCTAATTTGACATTTCTGAACCTACATTATGTCTGAAACTAAAATGCGTGCTTACAATTTGTTGCTAATATATCATAAATCAATATTAAATCGGCCATTATTAAATATATATTCAGAGTTTACGATCCCCAAGTCAGAAAGTCGAAATTGTGAAAAAATCTAAAATTCCGAAAATTTCTATTTTTCAAAAAATTTATACCGAAAATCAAAATTTTATTGACTTTAATGGTTTTATTTTCCAACATTCTATCACACCTGATAAGTTAGTCATAAAAACTATATCAAATGACGAAGGTTGTTTATCTGAAAGGAATTGAGAGCCTAAAATCGTCATTATTGATTTTTTTTTCAGGGGAGGGGTACATTTTTTGTATCCCCAGATCATTAAAAGGGCGTAAAACTTTTGTTCATTGTAAAGGATATTAAATTTCAGTACATATTACAGTCCCTGGATCAGTCGACATTCCATTTTGACTGATCGTTGACTGGTGATTTATCGCTGAATGATCGCTGAATCATGACTTTTGACGGCTGACGGATAGTAAAATTAAATGGTGACTAATGAATGATGCGACTCTTGACTCTTGAATCATGACGGATGACGAATAGAAAGAAGTCTAATTAATTATGCACGGATGATCGGTGACGGATGACTGATACAGGTAAATTGAAAAATTACCGGCGAAACGAATCTCACCGAGCGTTGATTTATTATTCCTAGTAAGATCGAAAGTCATTATCAATACATGTATCTGATAGTTCTTAGCAATTCAAGAACATAAAACAAATGTGATTTAAGAAATATCTAAGAATCTTCATTTTAGTCAAATGGAGGAAATGGGGTAAATGTCAAGGATACAACATCCCATATCTAGGTTAAAACGACCCAAAACAAAGCATGTATACCGGTCAGTGCAAAAATTTCTCTTTACACATTATTTGTTTAAAATTCCATAAATATGAAAAATTGGAATAAAAGATTACTTATGAATCTTCATTTTAGTCAATACATAGACTCCGGTCAGTGCGAATCTTTCCTTTATTATTTTGCTAAAAATTCCATGAAAATGTAAAAATGTGATAAAAAAAAATACTGATAAATTTTCATTTTAGTCATTAAACATATACCTGTCAGTGCAAAACTTCCCTTTTACACATTATTTTGTTCCAATTCAATGAAAATGAAAAAAATGGGATAACAAAATTATTGATGAATCTTCATTTTAGTCATTACATATACAACAGTCAGTGCAAAACTTTCCTGTTACACATTATTTTGTTCAAAATTCCATGAAAATGAAAAATGTGATAAAAAAATACTGATAAATCTTCATTTTAGTCATTAAATATGTACCGGTCAGTGCAAAACTTTCCTTTTACACTTTATTTTGTTCAAAATTCCATGAAAATGAAAAAATGTGATAAATAAATAACTGATTAATCTTCATTTTAATCATAAAATATATACCGGTCAGTGCGAAACTTTCCTTTTACACATTATTTTGCTAAAAATTCCATGAAAATGAAAATAAATGTGATAAAAAAAATACTGATAAATCTTCATTTTAGTCATTAAATATATACCGGTCAGTGCGAAACTTTCCTTTTACACATTATTTTGTTCAAAATTCCATGAAAATGAAAAAATGGGATCAAAATTACTTATGAATCTTCATTTAAGTCATTACATAGACACCGGTCAGTGCAAAACTTTCTTTTTACACATTATTTTGTCTCAATTCCATGAAAATGGAAAAATGTGATAAAAAATTACTTATGAATCTTCATTTTAGTCAATACATAGACACCGGTCAGTGCAAAACTTTCCTTTTACACATTATTTTGCTAAAAATTCCATGAAAATGAAAAAATGTGATAAAAAAATTACTGATAAATCTTCATTTTGGTCATTAAATATATACCGATCAATGCGGAACTTTCCTTTTACCATTATTTTGTTCAAAATTCCATGAAAATGAAAAAAATGGGATAAAATATTACTTATGAATCTTCATTTTAGTCATTACATAGACACCAGTCAGTGCGAAACTTTCCTTTTGCACGTTATTTTGGTTAAAATTCCATGAAAATGAAAAAATGTGAGAAAAAAAATTCTGATAAATCTTCATTTCAGTCATTACATATACACCGGTCAGTGCGAAACTTTCCTTTTACACATTATTTTGTTCAAAATTCCATGAAAATGAAAAAATGGGATAACAATTACTAATGAATCTTCATTTTAGTCATTAGATATACACCGGTCAGTGCGAAAACTTTCCTTTTACACATTATTTTGTTCAAAATTCCATGAAAATGAAAAATGTGAAAAAAAATTACTGATAAATCTTCATTTTAGTCATTAAATATGTACCGGTCAGTGCAAAACTTTCCTTTTACACATTATTTTGTTCAAAATTCCATGAAAAATGCAAAAATGTGATAAAAATTACTCATGAATCTTCATTTTAGTCAATACATAGACGCCGGTCGGGGCAAAACTTTCCTTTTACACATTATTTTGCTAAAAAGTCCATGAAAAAGAAAAAATGTGATAAAAATTACTGATAGATCTTCATTTTAGTCATTAGATATATAGCGGTCAGTGCGAAACTTTCCTTTTACACATTATTTTGTTCAAAAATCCATGAAAATGAAAAAATGGGATAAAAAATTACTTATGAATCTTCATTTTAGTCATTACATAGACACCGGTCAGTGCGAAACTTTCCTTTTGCATGCTATTTTATTCAAAATTCAATGAAAATGAAAAAATGTGAGAAAAAAATTACTGATAAATCTTGATTTTAGTCATTAAATATATACCGGTCAGTGTGAAACTTTCCTTTTACAAATTATTTTGTTCAAAATTCCATGAAAATGAAAAAATGGGATGAAAAAATACTTATGAATCTTCATTTTAGTCATTACATAGACAACGGTCAGTGTGAAACTTTACTTTTACACATTATTTTGCTAAAAATTCCATGAAAATGAAAAAAAAAATGTGATAAAAAAAATTACTGATAAATCTTCATTTTAGTCATTAAATTTATACCGGTCAGTGCGAAACTATCCTTTTACACATTATTTTGTTCAAAATTCCATGAGAATGAAAAAATGTGATAAAAAAATTAATGATGAATCTTCATTTTAGTCATTACATGTATACCGGTCAGTGCAAAACTTTCCTTTTACACATTATTTTGTTCAAAATTCCATGAAAATGAAAAAATGGGATAAAAAATTACTTATGAATCTTCATTATAGTCATTACATAGACACTGATCAGTGCGAAACTTTCATTTTCCACATTATTTGGTTCAAAATTCAATCAAAATGAAAAAATGGGACAAAAAAATTACTGATAAATCATCATTTTAGTCATTAAATATATACCGGTCAGTGCTAAACTTTCCTTTTACACATTATTTTCCAAAATTCCATGACAATGAAAAAGTGGGATAAAAAATTACTTATGAATCTTCATTTTAGTCATTACATAGACACCGATCATTGCTTAACTTTCCCTTTACACATTATTGTGTGAAAAATTTCATAAAAATGAAAAAAAAAAAAAAATGTGATAAAAGTTACTAATAGATCTTCCAAATATTCATTTCATTTCCCGTTTAATGTGTCATTAAATTTATAGATAAAAATTCACAGAATTTTTTATTGAAATAGAATTTCAATGTATAATTAAGAAAAATTGATTAATTTTTATTCTATGTTCCATATTTTGTTTTCTTTTTCTCTCGGCATTCGCACGCCGATGTATTATCACTACAAAAACACTAGCATTCCTATATTTTAATTAACCTGAATTGAAATAAAAAATGACGGGTGACGGATGACTAATGCAATCTGATTGGCTGAATGCTGAACAGTGACGGATGACGGATGACGAGTACAAACAACCTGTGGTTTAGGAACGATGACTCCTGACGGATGAATGCTGACTGATGAATGATCTGACGGATGCCTTTTGAATCATGACTGATCGGTGACGGATCGATGACTCGTGACGGATCGCAAAAATGGGAATGTTGACTGGTCCAGGGACTGTACTTATTGTTAAAACATTATGCAGCTGAAAAGATCAAAATAAGTTAAAACGAAAATACAAGAATTTTTTCATGGTGTACTATAAAAATGGCTCTATACTGTCTATGCGTGCAGGTTATGTTCGTGTTAACATGTTTTATTTTGAAGAAGGGACATACAATGTAGAAGGACTGAAAAAATCGGGGGGGGGGGTGCACGGAAAGTGTTTCCAGCCCACGGACTTCATTAAATTCAAGAAAAGATAGAGAAAATAAATGAGGTGGTGGTTGGATAGTTTACTTTGCAAACAATATCAAATATGAAAGATTTAGCAATCTAGAAAGTGATATAGAAACTATATGCTTCAAAATATTTCCCCAACATGACGAGTCATTTCTAGTATGTTTTATATATAGGCCTCCAAATAGTCAGATTTCATGGTACGATTCATTTGAAAAAAAAATAGTGAATGCTATAGCATTAACTTCACACATTTTGTTAATTAGAGACTTTAACATATATTTTATGAAATCTATTCCATCTAAGTGGTCAACTATCTTGTCAACATATGGTTTATATCTAATGATAACTGAACAAACAAGAGTTATGGCTACTAGTGTCACGGCTACTTAAATTGATCATATTCACGCAACCAATTCCTATAATATTAATGATGTTAACGTGCCTGTATATGCCCCAGGGGACCATTATCCCATTAGCTGTACTGTAAACAAATTTAGTAAACAGATCAATAAAGAGAAAAACAATATAGAAATTTCAAATCATTTAATGAAAAACTGTTTTTAAAAGATTTATCTGAACAACCTTTTGATATTATATATGAAATTACAGATCTAAAACAAGCTTTAGATTTTTGGGAATTTCTTATTACAGATTTTTTACATAAACATGCTCCAGTTGTAAGAAAGCGTATAAAAAGAAAGTGCCAACCAAAATGGTATAATGATGACATTCGTGTATGTATGCTTGAAAGGGACTTCTTTCACAAAAGAGGGATTTTGAAAAGTGTAAAATATACAGGAATAAATCAATTTATTTAGTAAGATCAGCAAAACCTAAGTTCTTCCAAGATGCAATAAAAGAAGACCGTAAATGTAATGGTTTATGAAAACATTTAAAAGATGTAAATTCAACTGTAAAATGTGATGTAGATTATATTCTATATGAAGGACAAGTCTTTGATGACAAGAAAGATATTGCTAATTGTTCAAATGATCATTTTAGTAAAGTAGGGAAAATCCACATACAACCTGTGAATCAGATAATATATATAAATATGTAAATTCTAAAATAAATACTGATACTAAATTTTCACTTTATACCTTTAGTATAGAAGATGGTCTACTGTAACTTGAAAAGTTAGATATTACTAAATCAACTAGTATTGATGGTACTGGAACAAAGATATAAAAAATGTCACGTTATATCACAGGACATTCACTCACTCATATTCTAAATCTAAGTCTATGTTTCGGTGTTTTTCCAGATTTGTTAAAATGTGCCAGAGTAACACCCATCTTTAAAAAAGGTGATGAGGCCACTCCAATACTAAATACCGAAGTTACTGTGAATTTGTTTTCTGCATATGCGCATTTCGACAACTTATGTCTCTTCAGTGCAGATAAAATCTAAAAGTTTGGAAGACCATCATAATCATAAGACGAAATAATCATCTCCCGTTTCTATTTTACCAACTGTTTCTAAAATATTTGAAAGATTTGTTTTTTAATCAGTTATATTCATTTTTAACTGAATATGATTTATTGATAGAACATGTAGAACAGCAGTCTGGATTTTGAGCTAAACATTCTTGTAACACTGCGCTCACCAAAATGACTAGAAGAAATGGACAAAGTTAACTTTACATGTGTTATTTATTTAGACTTCCAAAAGGCCTTTGATGCTGTAAACATAATATTTTACTTTCAAATTAAAAAAATGAATGAAAGCAATTGCAATCTGATAGTTTGTTGATCGCCAGGGGATCACAAAGGATCACAAAAGATAGTTTTGACCATTGCAAACAAGACTTCAGATCACCAGGGGATCACAAAGGATCACAAAAGATAGTTATGACCATTGTTCACAAGACTTCAGATCAATGGTTGCAAAAGATGTAATCAGTGATTGCTGGTTTGTGGCCAATGATTGCAGCAGAAACGATCAAGAACCATAAGCGTTGGGATCAATTATCTCAGGAATGTGATGAGTGATCACAAGCATTGGAATTAAGGATCATTGACATTGAGATAAAAAATTACAAGATTTGGTATATATATGACCATTTACAAGTGTAGTTGATATGATATAGAATATTTAGCAAACTCGTTTTCATTAAATCAAAAGGAAACACGAGATGCATTAAATATTCTTTATTTAATTTCTATATTTATTTCAAGAAGGTAACACATTTAACAACAGTTGCTAATCTCCCCTGTGGCCTTCTAAAGTAAAAGCGTGTAAAACAAATAAAACAATATTACAAAAACAGACATATTCATATATTTATACAAAGTACAAGAATGTAACACATATTATGTTGTTCTGATTTGGGCATGTCCTGAATAAGCTGAAGATTGTTGAAGTGTCAAAAGATAATCAGATACTTTCTTTTGAAAACGTCTAGTTTTTTATATCTCTTATATTAATAGGTAATGAATTCCATAGAATAATGCCAGAATATTGAAAAGTTTGTTTTTGAAAAAATCAGAGTTTCGTCTTGGGACATGAAAACAGTTTGATATTGCAGATCTAGAGAGTGACTATGTACTTCAGATACACTATTAAACTTGAAAGAAAGATATTTATTAAAGTTAATCGTCATGCAAATTCTGTAACACCAATTTATAATGCTTTTAAAATCAATGTTTAGGTTCAAATTAAGGGTAAGAATAGAGTCAGATTATTTGTGCAATGTAGTGTCATCTGCATAAAGCTCAGAGAGAGTGGCGTTTAACACCAATGGTAAATCATTTATGTAAATAATAAAAAGCAAAGGGACAAGTATTGAACCCTTCGGAACTCTAAACTTGACACTTTTAAATTTAGGCTCAGATGTTCCAGTGTTACTTTTTGTGATCTTCCTAAGAGGTAAGACTCGGATTTCGTTTGGTTTTATGCATTAAAGATATTTTTTGAAATTATGGATTTCCTTTGTTTGGGTTCCAGTGCTGCTGATGAGGAATAAATTTCCGAAATGGCCATACAGCTCATCAAAATTAATGCATGTGGTGTTAACATATGCGTTATGGTCTCATGTTTATTTACTCCATATCCTTTCGTAAAATATTTAATACAGGAGTTTGTCTTTTATTGCAGTGTGGAGTTGGTAAAACAATTCCCCGTGGTAGAGATGTATGCTATTTATTTTTCTAAGATATGGTGTACTTGTACATGAGATAATATCTCATGTGTACACTTAGTTATATTTGATATTACTGATTATTCGGATTTTCAATTACTATTATTTAAATTTATGTAAATTCTAAAACCGAAGGATTAACTCTCTCCATCGTAGTTTTGTCCTTAGTTATATTTGATATTACTGATTATTCGGATTTCGTTTGGTTTTATTCATTACATATATTTTTTGAAATTATGGATTTCCTTTGTTTGGGTTCCAGTGCTGCTGATGAGGAATAAATTTCCGAAATGGCCATACAGCTCATCAAAGTTAATGCATATGGAGTTAACATATGCGTTATGGTCTCATGTTCATTTACTCCATATCCTTTCGTAAAATATTCAAACCATTTAAGTGAATGGTCATCACATTTTAATTAAATTTATTAAAACATATGTTGGAATTGCTTTCATATTTGCATGTTTAAATTTAGATCCGAGATTAGAATTGAGAGTAGGCAGCTGTCAATATCTGAAGTTACCAATTGGTCTTCTTATTTTAAAGATCGTCAATACATTTTACAATGCATAAAATAGATACAGACTAATGCTTCTCTCCATATTATGTTGTTTAAAAACCTACCTACTCA
Organism: Modiolus philippinarum; assembly: GCA_002080025.1. Lineage (NCBI taxonomy): Eukaryota > Metazoa > Mollusca > Bivalvia > Mytilida > Modiolidae > Modiolus > Modiolus philippinarum. The sequence continues at coordinate 4,830 of MJUU01007430.1, read as the reverse complement.
TGTCTTTTCCAAACGCAGGAGCTGAGATTACTCCCCTTTATTGGGCTAAATCATTACAATTAAAACCTTTACCCTCACCAACACATCGAAATTACATTTTTTTAAATTCAGGTCGCATGTTGTTCATTTTAGCCACTTGTTTGCCCAAATTTATATAGAGTACCAAGGGGTAATATTGAGAGGTACAATACAAAAAAAAAAAAAAAACAAAACAAAACTTTTACGCCCTACATTATTAAATTTAATAATAACATAATTTTTACCTGATGTCACTATCGGTTTTCATGGGAGTTCACACTATGAGTGCCTAGTTCTTAATGTTATCTTTTTCCGTGCATTGTAGCTGTCTCACGTTCATGTTTTGTCTTTGTTTTTATTTGTTACCGTTTTTGCCATGTCTTTGGACTTCGATTTTTGTAGTCATCGCTTCCCTTGTTCCTTCGGTATTCTGCTGCTTTTGTTTCTCTGTTTTTGTATATACCGTTTAACCTCAGACACCAAAGGAATAAAATATACTGCTTTTTATAGACTGGTGGTCTTTATAAAGAGAATATTGCTTGCTAGAAAAGTAAAAAATACCAATATATAAAATGTATTGTAATTTTATTTTGGAATTCATTTAATTGTATTTGTAATAAAGCTAAATTCAGTTATGTGTTATTCAGTGTTTTATGATTTACAACGCTTCGCCTCTCATTTTCTTATTATCGCCAATTTTAATTAAATCCTGAATTTAATATATTGCAATTACCAATAAAGCTGCGGCATTTTTGTTTTGTTTTGTTTTTTTTGTCGGAAGTTTCACTGAATTTACAAGTTTGTAAGTGTTTTAGACGTCATATTCGACTTTTTTACACGACTAGTATGTCTTTATTAAGAGGATCTTAAAGTATCGATAAATAAACAATGGACGGAGATTTGGGAGATACTCTATAGTTTTTTTTTGCAATTTTTAAACTGAAGATATTGAAACCTTTTTTTGTAAGATATTACACTTGGTGAGAGCTTAGCAAATTTTCAGAAACACCACTATAATTTTACTTAAAAAATGACAGAAATAAACAATTTATTAAGCCTTTATGTATCTTGTCTTTTTCTAGTTAGTTTACTTTATGTCTATAGGAGTTTAGGATGATGTTTATTTCGCCGAATACTCTTTATTCAGGGGCCGACTCTAACCTGCCGTTTGGTGTTGGGTTTTCTCACCGTTCATTGAAGATCTTATGATGGCTTTGAGATGTTATTACTCGCCTTTGGGTCGTCGTCTCTTTGACATATTCCCCGTTTCCCTTCTTTTTTTTCTAAATCTTAATTTTTGGTATTTTGTTTAGACAAGATTTGGTCCTTATATCTCAAGTATAGTAAAACCTGTTGTTGACATGATCCAAAAGTCATTTTGAAGAAGATTTTAAAAAATCTATAATAATTCTTTGTTGAAATAAAGGTTTTCCGTACAAGATGCTGTCCCATTTAGCCCCTTATTGCTTGAGCTGGATAACAATGACAATGAAGTTGTGTTATATTATTCAAGGAATGAATTTCCAAAAACAGAAAAATCAAGACCGAGCAATTTCGATCAAGAAAAGCAAATTAGAGATTTTTCGTAAAAGATTAAAAAGAAAATACTCAAAAATATAAATTTCTCTCTCTTTAGATTTCCCTATTATATTTGCCAAGTTTTCTTAAAAGAAACTCAAAGAATGGCGTGTGGTACTTGCATGTAGAAATGTCTTTTTGGTCCTTTCGTTGGGCAACGAATAACAGTGTTGTTAGTGTCCCTTGCCTGATTTTTTATGTTTGTTGACGACCTCTTATCCACTGGAAATGACAACATTGATGTAGTAAGTTCAACATCTGGCAATCGAATTTCATTTAAACAAATGCTAGAATTGCCTGAATTGTTCTATATAGTATAATCGTTAGCTCCTTCTTAAATGACTGCTGGTGACTTCAAGGTGAAGAACAATAATAATAAATGTTCAATTTGACTATGCTTTTTGGGATTTTAACCAGGCGCAGATGCTCAATATCATTTTTTATGATTTTATAATGAATATGTATTTGTACATTTATCCTGGATAGTAACATTAGCCGGGGTGATGTACCAGCCCTTAGTGTGAAACCTTTTGCCCAAAAGGTATGTTATTGTTTCCATTCAGAATGTACCTTAAAAACAAAATGACATGACCTGAAACATGATTCAACGGTATGAGGGTTGGTCTATTTATACATGTTTATATCAATACTCTGCTAACTATGCTTCGGTTTTTAATATCTGGTCTGAGGATACTTAATATGTGTTTTCGAGCATTGTAATTTTCATTATATAACTTAACATGATCTGATGTAATTTTCAGGATAAATCTTAAAATGAGCAAGAAGTCTTGGATCTTCATTATGTTTTTTTGTGAGTTACTTGCCTTGGTTACAGGAGAAGATCACTGCAATTTTATACAGAGTAAAGGAGTGATAAACTGCACGCAACGTTCCTTGGAAAAAGTTCCAAAGTTTGACTACCTAAATAGCAATCACATATACCAAATGTAAGTACATAGTTATATGAGTGAAAGAGAGAAGTGATTGGTGAATGCATTTTTTTTCTCATATCCTTTTGGGTTAAAAAAACTAAATATAAATAGTTTGCTTACTATAATTTTTTGCAGATATTTTTTTTATCTGTTATAAATCTGAATTTATCAAATATAAAACCTGTGACGCCAACAATACAACTGTTCATAAAAGTTATGTAAAAACTGATATATACTGAAATTCGGATGTAAATTCACAAAAAGTAAACACCATATATAACGATGTATAATATAATCATGTGCGTCGCAGTCAATAACAGCCTTCAAAGTAAGAAAATTCAAAATTCAGTAGGCAATGGGTCGCTGATTGTCATTATCAAACCCTGGTTCTTTGCTTTGTCTTTTATTCAGATTAGTGTCATAATTCAGTATCCAGTAAGTCGCTGATTGCTATGAGTTTTCTCTGGTTACTTACTTTCTTTTTTATTCTGAATTTAGTTTTAATTCAGTAACCAATATGTCGTTCATTTCGACGATTTATCTATGGCTCCTTACTTTGATTTATAGACAAAGGACAGTCATTACTCTGAAGTTAGAAGGTCGCTTATTGTCATTATTTGCTCCTGTTCCCTTACAACGCTTTTTATTCAGGTTGCAGACATAATTATGTAGCTAGTAGATCACTGATTGCCATGATTTATATCTGGTTCCTTACTTTCTTTTTATTCAGACTATAGTCGTTATTCAAAAAATAAAAAAATAATAAATAAATAAATACACTATACCATACCGTTACTTTCAGCTTCAGATATATATATATATATACGATGAATTTTCTCTTACTATCCTAAGATTTAAAGAATATTTCCATCAGATCTACCTGATTAAACTTGAAATTAAAAAAAAGAAACTACTGATACACCCTATTCTTCTTGACACCTCGAACTTTTGTTATACATTGACAGATATGGAACTGGACAAGTCAGACACTTTCAAACGTACCGATTGGGACGAAAAAAAACGTTAACCCAACAACATTATAAGGATACAGAAATGCTTAAAGTTCCACCTAAAGATAACACCTTGCCTACCATGTACTGGATTCCTACGCTTCACAAAAATCCCTTCAAACACCGTTTTATTTGGCATCTAGTAAGTGTTCTACTACTAATTTATCCATCCATTTAACTAGTTCACTTACTTGTATAAAGGAGTTGGTTATTAAATATTATTAAAAAACTTATCAAAACTCTGGTGTAAATTACTTTTGGAGTGTTAAAAATTCAATTGAAGTTTTGGATAAACTACAATCTATTCAAAGACCAGTCTCATCCGTCGACAATTATGATTTTTCCACACTTTACACTACTCTTCCACATAAGTTGATTAAGTCAAAATTGGGACAACTTATTAAATGGTCTTATAAATTTTCTGGTCTGCAGTTTATTTGTTCTAACAAAAAACAAGGATTCTTCTCTAATATTATATACAATAATTATTGTTCCTGGACATGTGATGACGTGATTAATGCACTCAATCTTTTTCTGGACAACATTTTTGTTCGTTTTGGCAACACTATTTATAAACAGGTCATAGGTATTCCCATGGGTACAAATTGTGCACCACTCATTGCAGATCTTTTTCTGTTCTGTTACGAACGAGACTTCATGAAAAAAACTTCAAAACAGAACCATACAAAACAGTGATAATCTTATTTCTATTTTCAAAAATAACAGCAGGTATATTGACGATATCCTTACTATTGACAATCCCCAGTTTTTAGATTTTGTAGACATGATTAACCCACAAGAGCTGAAATTAAATAATGCTAACAATGATTCCAAATACTGCACTTTTCTAAATCTAACTATCATTATTGACGCTGGCAAAATAATAACTAAAATATATGATAAAAGGGATGATTTTGATTTCACTATAACTAACTTCCCTTTTCTTGACGGCGACGTTCCTCAAGCTCCATCGTACGGGGTGTACATTTCTCAACTAGTACGATTCGCTCGTGTTTGTTCTACTCTTGACGATTTTAATGAACGTAACCTTACTATCACAGCAAAACTTTTACGACAGGGTTACAGATTTCATAAATTATTGAATACCTTTAAGAAGTTTTATAACAGATATGAATGTTTGATATCTAAATATGGCGTTACTCTAAAAAGCTTATTACTAAGGGCATTTCTAATCCCCGTTTTTACGGTTATGTTGTTAAAAAATGCCAGAAACTAATTAAAAGTCCAGAAAAGCTAGGACGTAACTTACATTCTTTGCGTAATAGGGGATA